>PVJC01027544.1:0-23205 GCA_004026665.1 Murina feae
AGGCAGGCCGCACCCAGCCCTGGTCACAGCTCAAAAAAGAGAACAACATGCTGGGGAGGGCAAGAGTCTGAGAGATCAACATAGAGGGGGTGCCTGCTCCAAGCCTCCACGGTGTGCCTGGGGGCAGGTCCCCAGCAGGTAGACACACACAGGAGGACTGCTCCGAGCCTCAGATGCGGCTGGGGGCAGGTCCCCAGTGATGACATACACACATACACACACACACACATACACACACACACACACAAAAGGCGCCTGGCAGACTGGGGCCATCATAGGACATCCACTGAGGGGTCCCAGACTGTGAGAGGGCACAGGTCGGGCTGAGGGACTCCCTCCACCCCGAGTGCACAAATTTTTGTGCACCGGGCCCCTAGTCAATGATAAGAGAGAACCATTGATCAGCTGCCTCCTCACACTGAGGATTAGTCTGGGTATGTTCCCTGACCAGGAATTGAACCGTGATCTCCTGGTTCATAGGTTGATGCTCAAACACTGAGTTATGTTGTTGACTGGGCCTCTCCCATTTCTTAGATGCAGAATTATATGCCAGATACTGTTAAGTGCTAGAGTACTAGGAACATCGTGATGCACAAAGTAGTCACAATCTCCAAATCAAAATATAAAATATAGAGGCTATTAAAGGGAACAGGGATTGCAGTGGCTGTTGCATGTGTATGTGTACATATCTGTGTGTGTGAGCTCACTACTTTAGAGAGGGTGGTCAGGAATGATGAGAGTTGAGTGGACATCAAAGAAAGTAAAGGCGTGAACCATGTGAATAAGTAGAGTCCGAGCATTCTAGCTGAAGGAGTAGTGAAAGCCAAACTTCTGCATTGCAAGCATGCTGGGGCCAAGGATGAGGGGGACGGGGAGAGAGTGAATAAACAGGTGGAGAACTGGGAATATTTAGGACAAAAAAATTTAACATTGGATACATGTTACAACCTATAGAATGTACTGTACGTACAACATCAAGAGTAAATCTTAATGTAAACCATGGACTCCAGATGATAATGATGTGTAAATGTGGGTTCATGGATTATAACAATGAGAGAGTTTCACAGAGAACTGTGGGGATGATGCTGCCACCCTAGCAGGCCTAGAGGGCAAAGCATCAAACCAAAGAGGATTATTCTTGGGTTTCAAAATCTAACGGGTTTTGTCTTGCTAAGTTTGGACTTGCATAGACCATCACCTCTACTTCTTTTCTTCTCGTTTTAGGAATGGGAATGTCTCTCCTGTGCCTGCCCCATCATTATATTTTGGAAGTACAAAGCTACTTGGTTTTGCAGGTTCACAGCTGGAGAGGAATTTTGCCTCAGAATGAACATATCTTAAAGTCTCACCCATATCTGATTTAAGTGATACTTAGAGGAGGCTTTGGATTTTAGACTTCACTGTTGACGCTGGAATGAGTTAAGACTTTGGGGGCTATTGGGATGGAATACATATATCTTGCATGCAAAGACATAAATTTGGGGGGTTTGGAGTGGACTGTTTAGGACTGAATGTTTGTGTTGTAAGCCACCTGATCTATGGTACTTTGTTATGGCATCCTACGGGTGCCATTATGGAATCTTATGGCTGATTGAAAAATAATTCAGATAGAAAAAAAGTTGAAAAAAGTAAGAACAAAGCAAGTATTTAATAAGTGAATGCACATAAGGTGCATTCATTTTGGCACTTTATAAATCATTTAGAATATAAAATAGTTTTATAACAGTGATGCTTCTAGGAAAGATAAGAACTAAAAGTTTAGGACTTTCAGATTTATAAATACATACATAGCCATATTATTGTCAACATTGTTGTTGCACATAGCTAATAACTATGTGCAACAACAACATAAAAAGACTGGCTGCTTGGTCTCTGCTGGCTAAAGATGGTCTGATTAGTAGGGTGAAATCGTCTGTTATAAGAGGGGAAGTAGCCTGCTGCAGGGTTTGTAGAATGGCTGACCTTTCCTGTAAATCAGAGCACAACACAGAAAATGAGAAAATTCCCTCAAATTGGAATTGTTTTCATCACAATTAGCTTCCAGATTGACTTCTCTCCTGGGTTCAGTTTCCCTGTAGAGAACATTAGAGTTTATTTTTCTCCTCTCACCCTTTTTAGTGTGATGAGTGAGGCTCAAATAATTCTTGGCCACCTACAGTTTTAATCTTTTATTCCATTTAATCATGTTCTCTCTCACTCTTTAACCTCTATTTTTCTCCCCTGCCCCAGGCTTACCCTTAATACAAACAGCCTCCCAACTTCTGGGACCTTTCTCATCTGTCTAGCTCATCCCCGTTTTCCATTTAACTTCTCATTTTGTTAAGACTTTGTTTTTATAGAGCAGTTTTAGGTTCACAGCAAAACTGAGGGGCAGGTACAGCGATTTCTCTTATGTCCCCTGCCCCCAGACATGCATAGCCTCCCTCATCAACAATTTCCCCCCACCACATGGTATATTTGTTACAAATGATGAACATACATTGACACATTGGGGTATTATAATTACCCCAATTCCCTAGTTTACTGAGGGCCCACCCTTGGTGTTATGTAGTATACTAGGAGCCTAGAGAACAAAAATTTGTGCACTTGGGAGGTCCCTCAGCCCGGCCTGTGCCCTCTCGTAGTCTGGGACCCCTCTGGGGATGTCCACCTGCTGGCATGCCTGGCCAGCCTGGGTGAGGGGCTGATGGCTGTTTGCAAGCTGGCCATGCCCCCCAGTGTGGACCCTCACCTCATTGGAGTGTGGCCAGCCTAGGTGATGGGCTGAGGGCCGTTTTCAGGCTGCCCACAACCCCTTCAGGTTTTGGGTCCCTACTGGGGTGCCTGGGCAGCCTGGGTGAGGAGCTGAGGGGCGTTTTCAGGCTGTTCACAGCCCCTTCAGGTTTTGGGTTCCTACTGGGGTGCCTGGGCAGCCTGGGTGAGGACCTGAGGGGCATTTTCAGGCTACCCACGGTCCCCTCAGGGTTTGAGTCCCTACTGGGGTACCTGGCCAGCCTGGGTGCAGGGCTGATGACTGTTTGCAGGCTGGCCAAGCCCCCCAGTAAGGACCCTCACCCCATTGGGGTGTGACCAGCCTGGATGATGGGCTGAGGGCTGTTTTCAGGCTGCCCACAGCCCCGTCAGGTTTTGAGTCCCTACTGGGGTACCTGGGCAGCCTGGGTGAGGAGCTGAGGGGTGTTTTCAGGCTGCCCACAGCTCCCATTGACCCAACGTCCCAGCAAGGCTGGCTGGAAGCAGGTTTCTGAGGTTTATTTATCTTCTATAATTGATACACTGTTCCTTTAAACCGAGGCCTAGGCAGGTAACAAAGCCTTCTGTCTGCTTCAGCTTCATGGCTTCTATAATTGAAAGAATGTTGCCTTAGTAGATGTGCCCAGCTGGCCTAGGCAGACAGTTTCCTCCATCGCTGGTGCAACAGAAGCCTGCTGTTTGTTTCAGCTCTGTGGCTTCTATAATGGCAACTATGTTGCCTGAGCCTGGTGCAACAGAAGCCGCCTGTTTACTCCAGCTCCGTGACTGCCAGCCTCCATCTTGGCTGGGTTAATTTGCATACAGCTGCTCTGATTGGCTGGTGGGCATGGCTTAGGCATCCTGTAGAAATGGTCAATTTCAATATTACTCTTTTATTAGAGTAAATGAGTTTGGACAGACGTACAATGACATATGTTCATTATTATAGTATCACACAGAGTATTGTTACTGTCCTAAAATCCTCTGTGCTTTGCCTGTTTATTCCTCTCCCTCCACTACTTAACCCCTGGCAACCAGTGGTCTTTTTACTAAGTCCATAGTTTGGCTTTTGCAGAACTTCAGATAGGTAGAATTATACAATGTATATATAGCCTTTTGGACTAGCTTTATTCACTTAGTAATACACATTTAAGTTTCCTCCTTGCCTCTTCATGGCTTGATTAGTCTTTTTTTTTTGGTACTGAATAATATCCCATTGTCTGGAGGTACCACAGTTTATTTATCCATTCATGTACTGAAAGACTTTTGGTAGTTTCCAAGTTTTGACAATTATGAATAAAGTTCCTGTAAAGATCTGTGCAATTTTTTTTCTAAAATATATTTTTATTGATTTCAGACAGGAAAGGAGAGAGAGAAATAGAAATATCAATGATGAGAGACAATCACTGATCAGCTGCCTCTTGCATGCTCCCTACTAGGGATAGAGCCTGCAACAGGGCATGTGCCCTTGACTGAAATCCAGCCTGGGACCCTTTGGTCTGAAGGCTGATGTTCAAAACACTGAGCGAAACCAGCTAGAGCTATATACAAATTTTTATGTGGATATGTTTTCAACTCTGGGTAAATAGCTAGGGGTTCCATTGCTGGATCACATGGTTAGCATGTTTAGTTTTGTCTTTTGTTAAAAAACACACACCACCAAGCTGTCCTTCAACGTGGCTATACCATCTTGCATTCTCACCAGCAATAAATGAGTTCTCATTGCTCCACATCCTCATCAGCATTTGGGATTTTCAGTGTCTAGAATTCCACCTTTCTAATACAGGCATACCTAAGAGATATAACAGGTGCTATTCTGGACCACTGCAATAAAGTGAGTCATAATCTTTTTGTTGGTGGAGGGTTTTGTCTTCAATTTGTAAAAAATACATCTGTCAAGCACAATAAAGCAAAGTGCGATAAAACAAGCTATGCCTCCCATTTGGCTCAGTGGTTGGAGCATCGACCTTCGGACTGAAGGGTCCGGGGTTCGATTCTGGTAAAGGGGATGTACCTCAGTTGCAGGCACAATGATCCTGATCCTGACCCAATAGGGGAGAGTTCAAGAGGCAACCCATCGATATTTCTCTCTGTCTTTCCTCCTCCTTCCATTCTGTCTAAAAATCAATGGAAAAGATACCCTCAGTGAGGATTAAAAACAAAAATAAGGTATGCCTATAGGTGTATATTGGAATCTCATTGCTATTTCAATTTGCCCTATGGACATATATGTGAAGCATCTTTTCATATGCTTATTTGCCATCTATTTTTTTTCTTTGGTGAGATGTCTATTAGAGTCTTTGGCCCCATTTTGGTTGGGCTGTTTTTATTTTTTATTGTTGAGGTTTCAGAGTTCTTTGTATGTTTTAAGCTGTGTTTTTACCCTTTAAAAAAAATCTTCATGACCCTTACTATTGGGGGTATTAATAAATGTGATCTTACTGACCAACTCGTGAAAAATAACTGCAAGAATAGAACCTGTTTAATTCAGCTCAGAGACTGTGTGCCAGGCCCTGCACCACATGTTAGGGATGGGAGCACAAACCTGCCTTAAGGGTCCCAGGGCTTAGAGGGGAGGCAAAAACACATGCAAGCTCAGAGAGATGTTGTAAGTGCAACAACAGTGATGAAGCACGACCTATGGGCTCGCAGAATCAGGGAATTTTGTCATCTTGGTGGTGTCAGAGGGGGCTGAGAAATGGGGTAAGAGCATTAACTCAAGTGTGAATAGGAAGCATTTTGGGGAAATGGTTTGCGAGAGTCATTGCTTTGGGGAGATTCTGTGAAGTGCCACGTACCAAGCAATCTGTTTGAAGGAGGCCACTTTTGAAAGATACAGAGTGGAATGGGAACTTGGATAGAAAAACCAGAGTTGAGGATATGAGGAAATAATTATAATATGCCAGGAGGGGTCATGGCTAGACATACAAATTTGGTCATTTTCCTAATTGTTAAAGAAACAGGGATGAATGGGTTTTTAAAGGAGAACACCCAGCCTAAGAGAGTCCCAGGGCAGAACATTAGAAGCGTGTCCACATGTAAAGGCCACAGAAGGAAGAACAGCACAACAATGGCATGGAAACTGGGCAGAGGAGCAGGGCAGAGCACACAGAAGGCATGATGGCATGGAAACTGGGCAGAGGAGCAGGGCAGAGCACACAGAAGGCATGATGGCATGGAAACTGGGCAGAGGAGCGGGGCAGAGCACACAGAAGGCATGATGGCATGGAAACTGGGCAGAGGAGCGGGGCAGAGCACACAGAAGGTGAGGACAGCGTAGGAAGCACCGTGCACAGAGACATGCTCCAATTCTCAGGGGCTGGACGTCAGTGCAAAGGTACTGCTTGGTTTTCAGTGAGCAAGAGGCATTTCTAAATTGCTCTGGGCTGCAGGCAGTATGTCCTTTGCATATAAAAAGCATCATATGGTAGAGCCTAGAGTTTATGGATATTGATCTGTTGCCTTCTTTTTCTGAACACAATGTGAGCTATCACCCATGACCAAACAAGATACTTTACGTATAAAGTGACATGAATTCATGACATTTCTACCTAGCATGGAGCAGTGAAGCTAATAGGCTTTTCAAGCTTCATGTCCTAAGAATCTATTGATATTTCAAACATCACTGTAAAAATAAATTTTACAATTGTGAACGACAAAGGCCATTAAAACAGACCCCCAAATGATCACATTTTTCACATGGGTGAATATAAAAAATAAAACGTGATATTTAAACTGAAATAAATCTTAAAATGTATTTACTCAGATGCATCAATAACTAATAGAGGACAAATGTATAGATTTGAAGTCAGATTTAGCACTGAGTGTGAACTCCATTTATTTGCTTATTCTCTGTATGAACAGAGATAAATTATTCATGTTTGCTAAATCTCATTTATTCATCCTATAAAGTGTAATCAGAATAACTTTGTCACCAACACAACTGGACAATATTTAAGGTTGTACTTTATGTTTTTGTTTTCTCTTGTATGTGACAGACAGCTGACTAGGCTCAGCACTAATTCTCTCCTTCTCCTTCTAATGATAGAACTACCTCTTCCACCTATCATGCCTCTAGGTGTGGCCATATTTAGATCAGGGCAAAGTGAGCAGAAGTGATGTGAGTAACACCAGGTCACCACCTTAGCCATGCTTGCTCTGGATTCTGCTTCCTGCTCCCCGCTGGCTGGAAAATGGAGCACTTTTTCAGTGCAAACCAGGTGTGATGCCCACACTGGCTAAGCAGGCCAGGCGGGAGACAAGCCTTGGGGTTTGAAATAGTCAGACCACAACTTTATGCCAACAGGCCTGAGCCGGCTCACCACAGAGCCAACCTCAATATGAAAAATCATAGCCCGGAGCTCAGTCTGAGGCAATTTAATTAAAGTGAGTTGGTTATCTAGGCTCAATTTGTAACTTGGCAACCAGCAGCAAAGTGCTTTTTTTGACGGATTCTCTGTCCTCTGTCACCCAGGATCCAGCTGTGGATTGGTTTGGCTTTCTTTTCCCTTTCTATTATTGTGGCAGCATTTTGTGCCAAGTTTTGCTTTAGGGTCCTTTTTTTTAAAAAAAAAAAAAATACACAACAGCAGCACATGGGCAGTTTGCATGTAAAGGAAAAGGGAGGGAGGTAGTTGATGTTGTGAGGAAAGGTGATGTACCTATAAATGTACCTGCAAGTGACTCTACGACAAACAAAAATGAATTTACATTTATTAAGTGTGATCTCTATGTCCATTACCTGCTTTATCATAACAACCTATGAGGCCAATAGTCTTAGCATCCACTTGTGCGATGGAGGCAATTATAATGGGTTAGAAAAAGACCACCTTCCCCCCAAAATTCATGTCCACCAGGAACTTCAGGCTGTAGCCTTATTTGGAAATGGGGTCTTTGAAGGTATAATTAAAGTAAGAATTGAGATGAGGGCCTGCTGGATTCAAGTAGCCCTTAAATCTAATGATGGGTAACATTATAAGAAGAGGACACACAGAGATATGAAGGAGGGATCACGTGACGATAGTGGCAGAGATGAGAGTGATGCATCTACAAGCCAAGGAGCCCCAAGGCCTGCAGGCCACCACCAGAGATGAGGAGAGAAGCATCAAAGAGATTCTCCCTCAGAGCCTCCAGGGAGAACCAAAACAACCCTGGACACCTTCGTTTCAGACTTCCAGCCTCTTGGATTGTGAGAGGATTAATTTTAGTTGTTTTAAGCCACTCAGATTGTGTAATTTATGGAAGCCACAGGAAACTAATACAGAGACATAGCCCTTGCCCGAGGACACATGATGGTAAGTACAGAGTCCCTGTTCCTCATCACATGGCTGTGCTGCTTCCACAGTCAAAGGGGTTTGTGGGTCCTGAAAGGTGCCCTAGCCATCATACCTGACTTTCCCTGTGCCTTCAATGAATATGATTATTGTATTCTCGGGGACAAGCCATTCAATATCCCCATTTGCTATATAATATTCCTGTGTTTGCTTCACTGGTTGCCAGATTATGATGGCTGTTAAAATAAATATGCTCCAATTACCTTAAAATCACTCAACATCACTAGTGTTCCTACTGATATAAAACTACTGGGGTGATACAAATTTTAACAAGAGTCTGAATTTGGAAGTAATAAGGTTTTGTGGTATGTGTAATGTGGAGTGGTTTTAGGAGAAGACATTTAGAAATGTCTGGTCCAGGCTGAAAACATGGAAGTTCAGAGGCAGTGTGCAACTCGGCCTTCAATGGTATTTTATTTGGGGTAACCTCAAAATCTGTGCCTCCTGTTTTCACCATTTTAGTTCAACATATGTGTTTGCTTTTTGGAAAAAATGCTTTAAAGGTAGTTATAGATGTATAAGAATGGAAAACAAAGCATTTTCCCAAAAATCTGACTCTGCAATGCTTTCAATGTATAAGAACAATTTATTTTTTGTTTAGAAGAATATTCAAATCTATAGGTTGGGTGGAAGCTTGACAGATTTTGAAGTCTGAGGAAAATTATACTGGCTGTTACAATTATACCAATGTGAAATCGAAAGCTTCATCTGTGTGGTAATGAAGGTTTCTCCATTCTGGTCCATGGGAATTACATTTCGCTCACATCTTTCTCGGCCATAATTTTCTAAATCTTGTGTGATATTAATTTGGACTTCAGGGTATCAATAATGGCTTTGACTGTGGTACTTACCCATCAGCTCCTCCTAGCTCTAATATACATTTTCTGGGTTTCTCATTTAGGACAATTATTCTTATCTAAGTTCTGTCTTTCATCTCTAAATTCACAAATGCAATAATCACAACCTCTGAAATACTGTATTCTGCTCTCACATTTTTCAGAGTATTTGCAGTGGGTATACTCTTGTTATATTTTCTTAACCCAATATTAAAGGACAGTGTTTCAATGGGGTTAAGGAGACAAGGAGCTAAAGCAAATGTGGGAAAAGCTCAACTTCACCATTTTGCTGCTTTCTCTTAAAGTCATAGTTCAGGCATTCGCACACTTTGGGATATTTCTCACCCACAGAGAAGCTCTGTGATTGGGAAATCATGTCTACTTTGCTGTGGCAGGGGTCATGGCTCTTGGCCATGTAATTCGATGTGCTCTGCATAGGTGGCATGCCCACACCCTCTCAAAGAATCCACTTCCTTCCAGAGCCTGTGGAATGAGTGCAGGCATGAGGGCACACCCTTCTCCACCACAGCTCACTGAATCAAGTGTACTTCCTTGCTGGAAAGGGTGCCAAGTACCTTTGGACTGATAGAAAAAAGGGTGGCTGGATTAGATTCTCCTATGGGGAATTAGGAATGGGATAAGAGATTAAGTTAGTAGCAAGACAGAAATCAGTAAACATGAAGGAAAATAGATGACTTTCATTCATGGCAGAACACTAAAGTAAAAGTCCATGAACTGAGATCAATGAGCATGCACTACTTCCTGCCCGTTCTGAGGCCACGTCTGTGAGACATCTCTGTGTCCTTAAAAAGCATTTCCCTTTCCCATTGAGTGACTTTAACTAATTCCAATCAATTGCTTACATTAGAATACAGAGTGAAAAGTGACCCACAAAGAGAACTTTCTTTAAATCAATCTGTCCAGCCCTCCATATACCACTTTCTCTACCATTAATACACTGTCCCTCCTTTCTGTCTAGGTTCTACTCAGAGTGGGCAGAGAAGACATATATAGACACAGCCTGAAAACAATGTAGGCATAGAAGGAGCTGCAAGGGATAAAGGGCCCCACAGAGCTAGGTGCACACCACAGATTCTGTCATTGTTATTGTTATCTGCTCATTACTGACTGTCAACTATCCTGCACCCACCTAATAAGGAGTATGTGTCTATCATTTCACTTTTCATTCAATCCCAGAGGCTTCGTCCCCACCCACTTTGCTTTCTCCAGCCTACCTAATCTATCACCAGTGAAGTTCATGTAACCCACTTACATCCTCTCTTTTGATTATAATGTGTAAAGCATAGTGAAAAACTGCCATTCTCTGGAGAATTGCCTCAATGAGTTGAGATTCTGTTTCCCAGCCATTGTCCAGAGTTTGGCTCAAATAAACTCACTAAAATTCTTTACAGGTGTGAATGTTTCTTACATGAACACTCCTCATGGGAAATGCACACAAATGAGATGGGAGACATGGGATGAAACAGTTGCTCCATCCTAAAATTTGGATACATTATTATTATTTTGAATTAGCTCACAAGTAATTATTAAATACGGTTTTTATATTTAACAAAACCCTACTATGAGAAAGTTCCATGCTTCTACATGACTTCTATCCCATATAATAAAAGCCTAATATGCTAAGTGTCCAGTCATCTGGTCATCCATTCAACTAATCAAAGCATAATATGCTAATGATATGCTAAGGCTGCTCAACTGCTCGCTATGATGTGCACTGACCACCAGGAGTATACTCTGACAGGTAAGTTAGCTTGCTGCTGGGGTTCAGCCAATTGGGACTGAGCGAGACAGGCTGGACATGCCCTGGAGCCCTCCTACAGTCCCTTCCCAGCTGGCCAACCTCCCGCACCCCTACCCTGCTGGGGTCCCTCCACCTGGCCTGTGCCCTTTCACAATTCAGGACCTCTCAAGGGGATGTCAGAGAGACAATTTTTGCCCAATCCCACAGGCCAGGCTGAGGGACCCGCCTGGTGCACAAATTCGTGCACTGGGCCTCTAGTACATACATAAAACTAAAAAAGCTTGGTCATTCATCTGACATTTCCATGCAAACTCCGCGTATATCAAATGTACAGGGGACTGACCACAAGTTGCCTTTCTTTTTATATCAAGGGATAAAGTATTAATGCAATGGTGGCATATGATTCATCTTTACGTGCTTTGCAAACTGTCTGCAGATACTGAGAGAAGCAGTTTCAAAGCTGTGAACATATAGCACACTCCAAATTCCAAACCCTGGCTGGCAGCTGGGCCCTAATGGGCTCTTAACAGTGGTGCTCCTAGTTAATGGCCTCTTCCTGGCTCTCAGTCAAGCATTACTGAGGACCAGCACGTTGCCTGTGCACACCAAAAGTGAGAATTCCATTTTTATATTTGAAGAGAGCTATCCAGGGGTCCCTCCATTTGGCCATGACTTTTAAGAGGCAAGATGTGATCTGTGGTGAGAAGGTATTCAATTTTGAACCAACAGTCTTCTCCGGAAGACATACAACTGGAAAGGAAAAAACATCTTCGTTTTATGAGCCCATCCATCTGTTTGATACTGATATCAATACCAAAGAAGTATTTTTGAAACCTCCAGGTACACTAAAAGGATCTGAGATGATAATTTCCTGCCCTCCCCCCACCCCTCAGCCCCAACGTTGGAAATCTGCATATGAATTTACCCCAGCTACCGTATTTTCTGGCATATAAGATGACCCCAACTTTTGAGAAGATTTTCCTGGGTTAAAAAGTCCAGACGGCAACCGTATGCGGCACAAAAAGGAGCTCACCGGAGACACTTGCGGTCTCCATCTAGCTCCATTGAAATGAATGGAGTGCAGCTGTTTTTGAGCTCCCCCCACCATATGCAGTGACCACAGATTTCCCAGTCCGTCTTGGAAGTTTCAGCACCCGCCCTATAAGATGACCCCGGACTTTTGAGAAGATTTTCCTGGGTAAAAAGACGACTTTTTAACCCAGAAAATACGGTAAGTATCTTTAGCTCTCTCAGCCCAGTGTCCCTCACTACACTGACTGATGAGGAATCTTTCAAATTAGATGGATCAGAGTAGAATGGATCAGAGCACAGGTTAAGTACTTGTTTTCTGTGAGTGGGGTTCCTCATTGTAGTCCCCGTGTTCATGTCCTGCACTCATTTTTCACTCAGCTCTTCCAGGAGAGCATAGAAGACTACAACACAGGCTCATGAGATCACACCCATAGGCCAAGATTAGGGATCACAAACCTCATAATTCCTTTGCCAAAAAAAATACTAATTGCTATGTTTGATTGATCACCCTCCTCCCCCTTTTTTGTTTTGTTTTGTTTTGTTTTGTTTGTTTTGTTTTGTAACGGATAGCTCATCTTGAACTCTACCTTGGTCAGAAAGGGAAGGATGGGGGTGGGGGGTGGAGGTAAACAAAGCAAAATCAAAGTGACTAAAAACAACAGTCTAAGTTAAATCAGTGGTTCTTTCAAGGCTAAATGAAATGGGAGGGAAGATAGTCTCTTAGGATAGTTAGTGATGGATTCCACCTCAGTCTCACATACACACACACATACACTAAAATAATGTGTATGAAATGAGTATTTTCATCATTCTGTTCCCCTTCACTTATGATATTCTCTGCTTTCCCAATTTACAGATGGCCAGTTAGTCAGGAGTAAATAAAGAATGGTTTCAATTTAATACTCTGGCTTTTCCCTCATCCTTTAATGGGAAAATTGTTGCCTATAATCCTATGCATTTTGAGTTTATGTAATAGAAAACCAGATTTAAGTGAATATAATTATCACTTTTGAGTAGGTAAAGCAATGAACACTTCAATCTTTCTTTTTAAATTATTGATTGATCTTGGAGAGAAAGGAAGATAGAGGAGGAAAAAATACATTTGTTATTCCAGTTACTTATGCATTCATTGTTGATTCGTGTATGTTCCTTGACCGAAGATGGAACCTGCAACTTTGGCATATCAAGATGGCGCTCTGCCTGGCTGCTGTCTCTTGGTGGTTGAGCATTGACCCATGAACCAGGAGATCACAGTTCGAGTCCCTGTTGGGGCACATACCCTGGCTGTGGGCTCAATCAATCCCCGGGAGGAAGTGCGCAGTAGCCAGATGATCAAGGATTGTCTCTCATCATTGATGTTTCTATCCCTCTCTTTCTCTCCCTTCCTCTCTCCGAAATTAACAAAAAAAACATATATATATATATATATATATATATATATATATATATATATATATTTTAAAAAAGACAATGCTCAACCATCTGAGCAATTGTGGCCAGGACAACAATACAATCTTTAAAACTAGAAGAAACCTCAGCATCATTAATTTCGAAGTGTTCATTTCAAGGAGGAGGAAACGGAGGCCTAAAGACGTTAGGCAACATGTCATCTGCCTCTTTTTTTAAATTTTTCTTTTCATTTTTATTGATTGTGTTGGGGTGACATTGATTAATAAAATTATGTATGTTTCGGGTGTACAATTCTATAACACATCATCTGTATATTGTGCTGTGTATTCATCAACCTGAGTCAAGTCTCCTTCCATCATCATCTATCTGCCTGTTAAGTAAAATCACCAGGTGTCAGAGGTAATCAGATGGTGCTGCATCAGGAGGAGAGATAGACTAAGAAGAAACGGAGAGAGTTTCTCGAGGCTCCTCGGGGCTGGACAGCGTGTGCTGCTGCAGGGACGTCATCGCCAGTCCAAGGAACAGGGAGATAAAGGTGAGCTTTTCATAAAAGCATTGTTTCCCATTTAAAAGGTGTCTTCTATTCTGAGTTTGTCATGCTTACTTTTTAGATTAAAATTGTCTTTCCCTAAACATAATAATGGCTACTATAGATGGCAATTTTAAAAATGTTTTCTAGGAAAATAAAGTAAGTGATTTCTCTAATTTTTTCCAGTTCCCCCCCCCCCCCTAATTGCTCTATTTACTGTTCTGTCATATCTAAAATTCTGGGAAACCACTGCCTTGAGCCATAATGACTCACTGGAGATTTCTAAATCAGAGAATCGAATGAACAGAGAAGTAATTTGGGAAAATTAATTGTTCTTCAGTGGATAGTATCAACTTTAGTGAGAAAGAAAATGGAGTCAGGAAGCCTGCCTAGAAAACAATTACATTGCAGTCAGCACAGAGTAAGAAGAATGAGCTGGGGGGAGGGGGAACAGCAAAGGCTGAAACAAAGGAGAGGCATGAGGCATAGATGACTAGGATATATCAAGCTCAGCCACTTAAAGAGTAATAATTTACGCAGGGACCAGGAAAACCTATAGAAGTTAGCAAGATAAAAAATAAACCTGATTACTTTGGTGATTGTTATATTTGGTTTGAGGATATAGTAGATGCATAGTAGAGAATATCCAACGAGGAAATTTGGCCAAGCAGAACTAAGATTCTGTAGGGAGACCAAGGGAATACTAAGGGAAAGCCACAAAAATGTAGTAGCCACAAGAATGGAGAGAAGAAAGACACACAGAGGACCAAGGGCTGGAGAGGGTAATATGTGCCCTCACAGAGGGAAGGATCTGCAGATAGTGGTGGACACAGAAGATCATCAGCCCAATAGAGAGAAGAAACCTTGAAAGAAAGGTGAGTTTTAATATGAAGGAAATTGTGTTCAATTCCTTCCTTCTACCTCTCTGTTTCCATCCTTCTTCTCATCTACTCATCCCTTCATCCATCTAACTATTTGTTGAGCATTTACTTTGTTCCAGACCCAGAAAGTGGCTCTGGATAAGGTGAATCCTGCAGTCTAGGTTTGGAGAAGAAAACTATCAGGTTCCAGTGAAGGGTGGAGTGCAAGGTGAAGATGTCCCTTCCCTCTGCCAGCGCATGGTCCCCCAGATCCATTTCTCTCTCCCCATGCTCCTTGCCTTACATTCTGGACCTGCTCAGAAGCATCAGTCAGAGCACAGAGCCAAAAATAAAAGATTTGGACTATGAATGCAGTCAACTGTTTCAGAGAGCAGGGCAGGCTCCCATCGCCGCCTACGTTACAGGCAGAGTAACTCTAGGCAAAGACCATTAGGATCCTTACCCAGGGCAGGTCTGCTTGGTTTGGGAACCTCCATGGATGCCTGACAGCATGCATCCAGCTGGGAACAGCAGCTGCTGCTCTGCTCCTTTGCCAAGACTTTATTCAGTTCTTCAGAAAGAAAAAGTCTTTAGTGGCAAGATAGAGACATTTCTGACTGAAGTGGAAAGCGATTGTTCCTGAACCAAACAGCAGTCAAATAGAAGAGCCCTAACGACCTGCGTTGTTTATAAAAAACACCTTACTTTTAACAAATTCTCAGATCCAGAGTCACAGTTTAGAGACTGAAATAAAAGACACACACGCGCGCACACATACACGCACGCACACATACATACACACACGCGTATGCACATAAATGCATAATTACATTTCAACAAATATTTATGAAACAAAATGAAAACAAATGAAATAATTACAACATGGTTGCCATGAAGAATACAAATATGGTGCTCCTATATAAGGACCAACAAGAGAAGTTTTGCATTTAGTTAGATCTAATTTCCTCACTTTATAGATGAGGGTGAAGGCCTTGTTAAATTCTTCAACTTGTTATATATTTTAAGCAATTTCTTTAATTAAATTTTATAAACAATAATATACTGATTTGTTTTCCTTTGTGGGGATTTTAACTATTGAATTTAATTATCCCATTTCTATTTCACACCTGTGCCCAAGGCTTCTGAGAAATGACAGCTCTGGCAATAAGTCAGATAAATAATACATGATAAATAAAAGATATTCTGAAATGACTTTACATTAAAAGATGATTTTCCTTAAAAGTTACTATTTCCTATAGGTTCACCCTCTTTAGATGAAGAGTAGTTACTCAAAAAATTAAAAATGGATCTCCCTTTTGACCCAGTGATCACACTTCTGGGAATATATCCTAAGAAACCAGAAACACCAATCAGAAAGGACATATGCATCCCTATGTTCATAGCAGCACAATTTACCATAGCTAAGATTTGGAAACAGCCTAAGTGCCCATCAGCAGATGAATGAATTAGAAAACTGTGGTACATCTACACAATGGAATACTATGCCGCTGTAAAAAAGGAAGGAGTTCTTATCATTTGCAGCAGCATGGATGGAAATGGAGAACATAATGCTAAGCGAAATAAGCCAGTCAATGAAAGAAAAATACCACATGTCCTCACTCATCTAGGGATAATAATAACCATTATAAACTGGTGAACAAAAATAGATACAGAGGCAGAGCAGCATCAAACAGACTGTCAAATTATAGCAACAAGGACAGGGAGGGTTGGTGTGTGTGTGGGGGGGTAACAGATCAGCCAAGGGACTTTTATGCATGCATTTAAGCATAACCAATGGACACAAAACACTGGGGGGTAGGGGAGGCAGGGGGGAAGGGCAGGGGAAAAAAGAGATATATGTACTAATATTTGTAAAACTGTATGTAATAAAAAAAATTTGTAAAAAAAAGAGTAGTTACTTTTTAAGTGTTGTTTTTTTTTCCCCTGACACCTGGTATTTATAGCAAATTGAACTTCATGGCTATGCTGTAAAATTTGCTATACTCAAATATATGCATGCCTTCTGTCTCCTATCTTTCACTATCTTGATTCCTACAAGTCAGGCATGATAAAAACAGTAATGGTATCCTGTGATGTAAATGAATGTGTAAAGACAACACATACATATCCAGTGGGAGCGTGGGGAAGGCAGTGCTGGGAGCTTTGTAGGAAGTAGGATAGGTCACACTGGATGATTTTACTGGGCATCAAGCATTCCCATGAAGAGGGAGGAATCTAGGAAGAATCTTTAAAAAATTAATTAGGAAGATGTATTTTCTTTTTTTTACCGAACAGGATTCGTCTCATTCTAGCACTGCTCCCATTCTTGCGAGCAGACACTCATTTCACAGGTCACAGACTGTGTGAAGTCCTTCTTTATCATCCTTTTAATTTCACACTTAACAAAATTTTTCCTTCAGCCTAATTTATATGCTCAGTCACCCTACTGGCTGCACGTTTTCTCTCTTCAAGTGAATTAATTCAAATTCCTGTACATTTGAGAAAAGAATTATATTCCTACCATAATTTTGAAGCTTCTTTTTTTTTTAATTGTCCTTCATGTTATTGTGCTTCACAGTTGTGGTTTTTACAAATTGAAGGTAAGACCTTCCACCAGCAAACAGATTAGGACTCACTTTGGTGTGATATTTGCTTTATTGTGGTGGTCAGGAACTGAACCCACACTATCTCTGAGGTATGCTTGTATAATTTATATAAAGATATGATTATATATATATATATATATTAATTTATCTTTATTGTTAAAATTTCCTGCTTTTTCTGCCTCCTTTCATAAAACCGCAAATAAACTGTATTTTGTTAATCTTTATATAGAGAAATGCTATTGACCTCCCCTCGTCAGGGAATGTTGAGGATCTTGGCTATATTTTGAAGGACATTTTCAATGCTGCTTTGTGGACAGTTGGCCCAGGCATCCATGTGGATGGACCATGGTCGCTGGGGGATGTGGAGAGGATGGCCACGGTAGAGGGCAGTTATCTGTTTCATACAGAAACGTGGGTCCTAAGACTTTGGCCATTTTCCACTCATGTCAACTCTGCTCACTAAATGCCTCCCGTATCGCTCCATCTCTTACAAAAGAAAACAAACTTCCTGACTTGAAAAAAGCTTAAAATAAACTAAGACCCTTGAGACATTATGACAACACAGTTGATGTGGAGTATCTAGTTTTACCTGCTGGTTGGTACCTGTTTCCAATATTCTCTAGAAAACAATGAAAACTGTCAGCACCATACAGTGCAATGTCATTCATTCAAAACAACCAGTCACTGTGCTGGAATGACTTAGATGTACATATGATGCTGTGGGCATTTGCTAAAAACGTGATGGTTTCCTGCTTAATTCAGCCTTAGGCTCTGGAGTCTACTAGCTAGCATTATGGGTCACTGCTAACCCTACCGTCGGTCTCCATAGGAAGAGAATGGTCCCATCTACCTTTTTAGGCACAGCCTATCATTAATATGACCATTTGTCACAGCGTCATGATGGAGGCAATGCTAACAATGATCCTATTGCACAACCCATTTAGGCTGTAGGAAATGCAAAGAGGCTAACAGGCAAAGAACACCAAATAGCTCATTTTATAGTCTATGCCACCTAAAGTGCAATTTCTAAATTTTAAATTGTGTTATACAATACATATGCTTATATGTAAATAATTATATAACTTGCTGCGTTAGTCATTATCTTTTTAAAACAGTGGGAGGTATGAAGCGAAACATCATATCTTACCAAAAATAAAAATAGCCAAATGAGGAAGTAAAAAAGTCATTCAAGCTCATGAAATCTGAAGAATGGTTTGTCACACAGTGTGACTTTTATGTTGTATCTATACTAAATGGGACAGATGTACTCACATGAAGAGATGAAGCGGAACACAGGAAAAGCTCAACAACAAGGGTAAAGAGTAGAGTAAGTTTTTTAAAAATATATATTTTTTATTGAGTTCAGAGAGGAAGGGAGAGGGAGACAGATAGAAACAGGAGTGATGAAGGAGAATCATTGATTGGCTGCCTACTGCATACCCACACTGGGGATCGAGCAAGCAACCTGGGCATGCGTTCTGACCGGGAATCAAACCCATAACCTCCTAGTTCATAGGTCAACACTCAAACACTGAGCCATGCCACCTGGGTAGGAGGATAGTAAATATTATACTATGTTTTATTTTAAATATTTATAATGCACTAAGTTTTAAAATTATTTAAAACATGAGAATACCTTATACCAAAATCAGGATGTATATTAATCTTAATATCATAAATGATAATTCATCAATATCAGAAAACACCTAATTTTTTGAAGTGAGTTTATAATCCGTCAGTGTTTCTGAAATCATATACAGTAAATGCCTTTACCTGAAACCAATGTTTCTGCAGAGTGAGAAATTCCACAAAGCAATATTTAGATAATCTAATCTAGCATTTTTCAAAATATTTACCAGAAAATAATAAACCTTTATGATTCTGTAAAAGAAGAAAACAAACGTGGCTAAATAAGTTTACGAAGTGCAACATATAAGAACATATCCTACCCCGGTGACTCTCAAATGCACTTGAGAAGTGAAACTTGTGTTTTTTAAACCTGGTACTTTCCTAGTCCATTCTCTTTCCCCCCAGTTCTGAACAATACATTTTCATGGCACTTAAAGTTCCTTATAGCACACTTTGGGAAGTGCTATTTTGAAGTGATTTTATAGCCAAATCAGTTGTGGAGAGTTAAGAATAACTAAGTGACAAAATTAAGAGTGAACAAAGTCATCTGACATGGTCACTGAGTCTGTCCTGTAGACTCAAGAGCCAAGTATCTTTCCTTTCAGTTTTCTATTCCAATAGATTAGTTGGAAAATTCTAGAACTGAAAATTGTATATATTTTCTTACTGAAATATAAAGTGACTTTCAAGACACATATGTGATTACCCATATTCTTTATTTGAATATTATATATATATATATATATATATATATATATATATATATATATTTTATTCTAGAGTTTGCTAAAGTGAATGGGAACTAATGTTAGAAAGTAAGAAATTTAATACTGCTGGGTATATGAGTACTCTTGCAAAATAAAAAGAAATAGGATACTTAGTACTTGAAGAAACAACAGAATAAAATTCTTAAAGAAAGAAGAAAACAATGAAGAGGGAGAGTAGGAAAAAAATTAAGAGTAAGGAGCAGATGAATAAGTTTATACAAATTTAGTGAAGCAATATTCTTTCCTTCTCACTAAATATAATGTAAATAAGTTTAAATAATTTTTATCTGCAAATTTAGTCATTGTTTAGAGTTAAGTCTCTCTTTTGATTTTTTTTTTCCTTTTCTACTAGCAGACATGTAGATCTGTCACCAGAAGTAAAGAGAAGTTGGTGGAAGAATAAACAGGTTAACCTTACCATATCTAACACCAAACCCATCTCTCCTCACACTGCCAAGTCCAAAACTTTCCAAAGACAGGTAATAATAGTATGTGTCTAAGTGCGCATGACAGAAACCTAGCCTTCATGCTGAATGTCCTTGTCTCCCTTACCCCTATATTAAATCAACTAACAGCTCGAGCAACTGTTCAAGGAGGTTTGCACTGAAGGTATCCAACCCCCTTTTTCATTCTAACTACTCCAAAAAATTTAGGGCAATTTCAGGTACTTTCTGGAAATGCACTGAAAGGATTTTCTCGACTTTCTGACTTGCAGACTGAGAGACATGCCATCGTTTCCTTTACAAACCTGGAAACATTCATTCTTCACATCACCCCCTTAATATGTGAAGTGTCTCAACTGCCACGTGGGCTGTAAGCAGCAGAAGGCATGCTGTGCCTCCTGGCTTCCACCTTTTAAATTTCTACAGTATCTCATTTATTACTGAACCCAAATGACATTTTAAATACTCTCTGGACAAAATGATGAATAATAATACTAATACAAAGTCAGAGTACAATGTAAGTACTCTCTTAATGACATGTATTTAGAGAAGTGAAGGATTTGTGAGACTAAGAAATGGTATCTCAATTATGTAGACAAGATTTTTCCCTGGCTGTCATTGCTAATTCTTGCAGTAACAGTGGTCATAAACACATGTGTTCAGTAGACATCCTTTGGTTTTGTTTAGCTAGTCTTACCTGTGGCAACAGCATCACCATTTTTCTTCGAGGAGCCGAGTATGCCTCCCTTTGCAGTCTCGCTCTCAGGTGTTCTGTTCTCTCCTGGTCAGGAGTGGGACATGCGATGCAAGTTTAGCCAATCAGATGCTCTTTGCTAGTAATTTGAACGTCAAGTGGAGATCACTGAACCTCATGATGTTGCCCTAAGGAGACAGTTCTCTATCTCCACTACTTTGATCCCTGAAGCTGCCTGGCTCCTGCCCTTTCCATGGCATGAATGCTTTATAGCTCTCAAAAAAAAAAAAAGCCCCTTCCTTAAAAAAAAAAATCCAGAATTAGGTAAATGAAATGGACAGATAATCATAATGCTCTCGAGAACCAGGCTTCCTTACGTATACACATGCAGTAAAGTTTTCAGTCATTAAATCAATAATTCAACAACTTACTAGTATATACTGAATGACACACTAGGGGCTTGATGTTGGGAATGGAAGGGTGACCAAGTTCAGCCTTTATGGATCTTTCACTTAAGGAGACAGAAATAAGTACTTAAACTAAAGGATAAAATACTAACAGATTGTGATTGTTGTTATGAAGGGAATTCATGGAGTTCTATGATGAGTAATATTCCTGATCTATTAGTACTTTAGATTGAGTGATCAGAGAAGGCTCTGTGAGATGAACAAAAGCGTCCTCACTAGCACTAGTGTAGAGTGTAGTACATGCAAAGCACTGTAGTAAGTACTTTACATTTAGTTTTCACAACAATCCTATAAATTAATACCCTTATTTTAAAGATTATGATTAAAGAATAAAATTGAGATTAAGTAACTAGCTCCAGATCAACTAGTTAGTAAGTGGTAAAGCTAGAACCAGGTATTGAAAATAGAGGATAGAGAAAAGAGAGAGCAAAGCCTATAGGACAAAGCCCAAACAAACTGGCTGAGGGTTAGGAGTGGAGTTCAGTGCAAGACTCTGATTGGGGGTGGGGGGCGTGTGGGTCCATGAAGCTTTGCCCAGTCACATCATAATCTCCCCTACCTCCCCGAGAGCTGGGCTTGGTGCGTACTGGTTCAGGAACTGTAGGTTTCAGTATACAAAGCTACCTGTTGCTGGAGCCACTGACACTGTTATACCTTTTAAAAATTTGTTTTTTTTATCCCAAGAAAATTAATCATCTCATTACTTAATGTCCAAGAAAACTCACAAGCTTGCCTTCCCTGTGGCATTTAACTATTTCCAGAATATTGCCTTTTTTATACTTACTCATTTATTTTATTCATCTGATTATCCAAGCCAAGATTTGAAATCTATAGTTTTTAATACCACAACTTTTTGATCTAACAAATGAAGAACCCAGTCATCTGGAGGGAAAGATAGATGTCAAATTAGAGGCACCAATTTTTTTCTAGCACTTCCTGTTTAAGCAATGCATTTGCTATGGGCACATACTCTAGCATTTTACGGGAGGACATGCTCCAACTTCTTAAGAATTCTTTATTTTAGCAACACCTGTTTATCACTTGCATGTTAACTTTAATAGTCTAGTTTCTATAATTATCAGGAACTTTACAAGGACATACTTTAAGGTGTTGCTATATAAGGCCCAAGGAGGTAATGCATCAGTTCATTAAGCTTGTACTAAGTTCCAATGTACTAAGTGCCAATCATGTGCTAGGAATGGGGCAATGTGAGGAGAATATTAAGAAGGAAATATGTTCTCAGCCTTTGAAAGCTCATGGTCTAAAGTAAACACATGTAAAAACATGCATAGGATTGTCCTGGCCGGTGTGGCTCAGTTGGTTGGAGCATCATCCTGTGCACTGAAAAGTTGCTAGTTTGATTCCTGGGCACATGGTGGAGGTGCATGTGGGAGGTAACTAATTGATGTTTCTTTCTCTCTCATTCTCTAAAACACATCTTCAGGTGAGGATTAAAAGAATGAATAGGAGAAACAAAAAGGAACTTCCAATTCTTCTCTTTCCTTAAAGCTCCCCTAGGCCCTAACCAGTTTGGCTCAGTGGATAGAGCATCAGCCGGAGGACTGAAGGATCCCAGGTTCAATCCCAGTCAAGGGCATATACCTTGGTTGCAGGCTCAATCCCCAGTAGGGGTTGTGTAGCAGCAGCTGATCGATGTTTCTCTCTCATCTCCGTGAAAATCAATCTATAATAATAAAAGTGTAATATGCTAATTAGACCAGACATCCCTCCGGACACCTTTACCAGACAAAGCTGGGGCTGCAGCCTCGGGATTGAGTCAGCTGCCTGTGGCTGTGAGGGAGGGATCTAGGCAGCCACCACGGATGCAAAAACTACTCTTGTATGAATTTCGTGCATCAGACCTCTATTAAAACATATTTTTTAAAAAACCTCCCTAGAGGTTCTTTCCCAAACCGGAGAGAGCCACAAGCTCCCAGCGGCTCTGAACTCCAGTTCCAGGCGAGTTTCGGAGGTCCCACAGATACCCAGAGACTAGCATCAGAAGGAAATCCAAAACGGGTTTCTCTCAGCGTTGCTTACAGCAAATATCGTGGGACACAGAGTCCTGGCGCCTCTCAGCGCAGCGCTGAAAAGCGCCATAGCTGTT
>PVJC01027545.1:0-23205 GCA_004026665.1 Murina feae
ATCGGAGCTGAGCTGAGGGGCGAAGCTTCACTTTCGCTGCTGCCGCAATGGAAAGGGCTGTTTACTCAGGTCCGTGAGTGGCGGCCGCCATGTTGGCTGGGCTAATTTGCATACAGCCGCTCTGATTGGCTGGTGGGTGTGGCTTACCCTGTCTCGGAGAAACGGTTAATTTTAATATTTCGCTTTTATTAGTTTAGATTCTAGATGACTGTGGTCAAGTCACTTAATCTTTCTTCGCCTCAGTGGCTATAAAATGTGGAGAATAATATCTACCCACAGAGTGTTACCAGAATTGTAAAAGGTAATACACATGAAATGCTTAGAAGAGTATCTTTTTCTATTTTCAAATTTTAATTAGGCCACATACTTTCCTAAGGGTTATCAAGAAATGTTTCTATGATGTAGCTAAGTACTCCTCACTACCAGCCTGTTGCTAGATATATTGCCCAGATAGATTACTAGTACATGTTTTTACTAACATGTCACTAAAGTTAATAATCTATACCAATGAAAGGGTAATATGCTAATTAGACCGGGAGACCTTCTGGTCAAAGCCATGGTGGCGGGGCTGAGGCAGAGGCAGTTAGGGGTGATCAGGCCAGAAGGGGAGGGCAGCTGGGGATGATCAGGTGGGGGAGCCAGTTTGGGGCAAGCAGGCCTGTAGGGGGGGCAGTTGGGGACGAGCAGTCTGGCAGTGGGGGGTGATCAGGTTGGCGGGGGGGGGCAGTTGGGGGTGATCAGGTCAGTGGGGGTTGGAGGCACTTGGGGGAGAGCAGGCCGGCAGGCAGAGTGTTAGGGGCAATCAGGAAGGTGAGGGTTAGGAGCCAGCAGTTCCAGATTGCAAAAGGGCAGTCGGACATCTCCTGAGGGGTCCCAGATTGGAGTGTGTGCAGGCCAGGCTGAGGGACACACCCCCCCGTCTTGTGCACAAATTTCGTGCACCGGGCCACGAGTCTACATATATAAAAGGCTAAGCGACTGGCTGACCACCAGGGGGCAGACGCTCAATGTAGGAGCTACCAAGCAACAGCAACTTTGCAGAGTGCCCTCTCACACTCTGGGACCCCTCAGGGGATGTCAGACTACTGGTTTTGGCCTGATTCCTGCAGGCCAGGCTGAGGGACTCCATGTGCCAGAGGGACCTCACTCACTCCGCAGACGCCCTTCGAGCCCTGGCTCCAGGGCGTATCCAGCCGCCTTGCCCAATCCCACTCCATTTGCCACCTTCTAATTAATTTCCTTTCCATGTGCACAAATCCACGCACTGGGCCTCTAGTAGTAGTAATAAAATCCATACTCATCATGCTCAAAATGATGCTTGAAAAGTAGTACTAATACCAACCCAGAGCTATACAGAGCATATTCTTTCACAAATATCTGCATCAAATCCTAAACACTAGTCTAAAGCAAAGAAAGAATACTCTCTCCCTTCATTAAACTCACAGAAACAGAACATGTGGCTCTATTCTTCCCTCTAATTCTTAATGCTCTCTATATTAAATCAAAAGTTCTCTCTTTTTCCAAATCAACTCTGGTGTATTATAGTATCAGTGGCATTTACTTAGATTTCTGAAATAATAATAAAGTTAAAAGAATTTGCTTAATTGTTAAACTGACACTTTTAACAGTTTTTAGTATCATCCTATATAATAAAGAGGAAATATGCCAATTTACCATCACTCCGGTCAATTTGCACCCACAGCTGAGGCTAAGTTCCCATAATGAGCCTTAAGGAGCAATCAGCAGGAACCTGAGGCTGTGCGCCCACCCACCTCCTGTACTGGGCTTGACAGAGGACCTCAGGTCGTGCCTTCCACCCGCGGGGCTTGACAGGAGACCTCAGGCTGCTCCCCCCTGGCACCAGGCCAGAGGAACTCAGGATGCACCCGCTCCCTTGGTGCCAGGCCAAGGGACCTCAGACCATGACCCCCGCCCTGGCCCCAGGCCTGGGGACCTGAGGCTGTGCCCCCCATACAGCAGGACTTGACGGGGGCCATCAAGGTTTGCCCTCCACCCTGGTGCTGGGCAAGGGGACCTCAGGCCATGCCCCACCCCCCAGCGCCAGGCTGGGGGATCACAGGCCACACCCTCTGCCCAGCAGGGCTTGATGGGGGACCTCAGGCTGTGCCCCCCTACCTGGCAGGGCTTGATAGGGTGGGACTGGCCGGGTCTGGATCTAGCCCAATGAAGGGAGACGTCAAGGTTTGGGTCTTGAGCAATTTTGAGGTGCATGTGGATGGTTGAAGACTTGACTCTGGGTTCCATGGTTCACCCCAGACTTGACAGGCGGAAGATTTTCATATACGTTTTACTAATTTTCTTTAATCTCTGACACTTCTATTATAGAGAAAGGACAAATAGCAATATTAAAATATTTCCTCTAATTAATCCCCTTTTAATGTGCACGAATTTCGTGCACTGGGCCACTAGTATTTAAATATTCTTTATAGCTTTTTCATTTCCAAAATCCTTTCAATGGCTTCTTCTTTTTTAAATTGTTGTTTAGAGAGCAAGGGAGAGGGAAAGAAGCATCAATGCGACAGCAAAACAACAATAGGCTGCCTCCTGCATAACCACTACCAGGAATGAGCCCTGACCAGGAATCAAGCCAGTAACCTTTTGGTGCATAGGACAACGCCCAACCAACTGAGCCACACTGGCTAAGGTTCAATGACTTCTGAAACTAGTAAACTAGGAAAACAAATCAAACACTTTACTTAACTAGATATTATCAGAATATTTTAGTTTATTTTACATAAATGTATATTTGCTTATATTTCAAATATAGCAAAATCACTGCCATTTATTTGAATTATCATCTCTTATAACCAACTCTGATAAATATTATAACTTGGTCAGAGACGTAAGGGTTAGCAATAGTGTTAGATAACTTTACTGTGAAAAAAGGCCAATTCACTACAAAAATCTCAGATTGGAGTACAATCAATAAAATTCCATTTTACTTTCCCATTGTTGCTTAAGACCCCCTGGCTGTTGTTGTTTTCCATATAATAAAATGCACTCATTTTATGTGTGTAGTTTGATTGAGTTCTGATAATATATACACTTGTAGAACCATCACAACAATAAAGACAAAGAACATTCCTATCACTTGAAAAAATTCCTTAATGCTCCTTTGAAGTCCATTTTGCCATCTTTCCAGGCTTAGGTAACCACTGATGTGCTGTCAGTAGAACAGTTTTGCCTTTTCTAGAATTTCATGTAAATGAAAACTATACAGTATGTACTCCTTCCTTTGTATCTGGCTTCTTTCTAGCATGTTTCTGAGATCCATCCATGTTGTGTTTATTATCAGTTTGTTCCTTTTTATTACTTACATGGTTTTTAAAAACTCCATTTCTTTCGAGATTTGGAAGGAGGGTGAGGCAAGTGCAAAGAACATGTCACCAGCTACCTGATCATGTCCCATTAAAAGCTTAATACTAGTATGCTAAGAGAATTTTTCCCTTGACCATAAAATAAATATTTCAGTTAATGTTGCTGAAATTAGAGGGAGTTCATGTCCTATCTGTATTTGACTACCTGAGATGAAGCAAGGGCTAGATACCTTGCTTGTACTTTGTCATGATTTTATGCTTGATTGTTTTACTACAAGACTGATTTCCAACATACTGATAGAGATCGCCTTTTTAAATTCAGCAAAAAAGCCTGGGGGGAAAAGAACTGCTATTCCTAATCTCAATTATTTTTCAATTACCTATGACAATAAAATAAATTCAGGGCTACATGATTTTACTTCTGGTTATTCTCTGCTCTCTCCTCTCTCTTAAAAAATGGTTCCAGATTACAAAAAGCAAATTAAGAAAAATATCAGATAGCAAACATTTCATGAGGCTTTGGAAATAAATTCTATTTATAGATCTGATTGCCACATTATTTTAGCACTATGTTTATGAGTAGTTAGTGAAGTGGAACAGAACATGATGCTAATGTATAGTTATAGTCCAACTAGAGGCCAGGAGCATGAAATTCATACTCGGGTAAGGGTCCCTTGGCCAGCAATCAGGGACGATCTCTGCGGTGACCAGCAGGGTGACTGGGTGGCTCCCACTGACACCCGCTTTGGCCAGCTTGGCACTGCCAGCTTGCTGCCCCCACCCCCCACCACCAGTCGCCTGGGGCCTGCAGGCTGGGGGTAACTCCTTCATTGAGCATCTGCCCCCTGGTCAGTGCACATCATGACAACTGGTCATTCTGCCATTCAGTCTATTTTGCATATTAGGCTTTTGTTATATAGGAATCATCCATAAGTGAATTTACCCTGGGGCATGGTAATAGTATGACCAACATATATAGAATATTTCATAGTTAATGCTTGTCATGATATAATCTACAGCCAAATCAGTATGAAAATCACCAATATTCCTAGCAAAACAATACAAACACTGATCAGTCTTGCTTGGTGGAATTAGCTACTGCTTAACAGAATTAATACATCAGTCTGGTCCTAAAAAGTAGGATTGCTGTACTGGTACTTCACACTATTGATAATTCCTCCCTTGCTTAAACTCTACACTTCTGTTGACTCTCAAAACACAAGCAATTAAAACACATTCACATTCTTTTTCCTTCAGACTCTTACATTCAAGAGGGAAGTGGGTCCTTCAAAACAGTTAATTAGCCTTGAATCAAGAACATAGCATCTGCCTCCTGACCCAATCTCATTGTCTTAGCAATCACTTCTATTTTTTTAAATAAGTTTTGATTGATTTCAGAGAGGAAGGAAGAAACATCAACGATGTGAATCACTGATCATCTGCCTTGAGCCCACAACCCCGGCATATGCCCTGACCAAGAATAGAACTGGGAATCAAACTGTGACTTCCTGGTTAACGGGTTGATGCTCAACCACTGAGCCACTCTGGCTGTGTAATCACTTCTATATTGTGCACCTTCACGTCCCAACCTATTTTTACTACCTACCTATTAGTTTATTACTCATCCAACCACTACACACCAGTCACTATGTTCCATCAAATGTCTCTCTTATCCTTCATCCTAATCTTGAGCATAGTCTCACTTTGTCTCAATTATCTAATTGTCTCCTATTTGGGTTCAACTCACTTCAAATCCCCTTCCTTGAAACCACCCTGAGAATTTCTATCCGTTTGATTTCCCTAAAACATATCTTAAGTGTCCCAAAAAGATTTAATAGTTTCCTAATCCCCAACTGACATTAAGCACAAAATATCTAGTCTGGAACTTTCCTCTCCCGTGTAGGTCTTACACAGGCCAAGTTCAACATGCTCATTTCCCACCTCACAATCAGTTTTTCCTACCTTCTTCTGAGCTAACCTATGAAATAATAGTTCCTTCATGAAGACATCCCCAACCCTTCACCCCAACCTCTCACCTACACAAGTATCCATATTCCTTTTAACATTTATCCCCTCCTATTCTACCCTGTACCATTGGCACCTAGCAGGTACTGAGTACAACACACATTAAGATAAAATATACTTCTTCAAGAAAGGATATCCTAGTCAGCCATTCCAACATTCACAAAAAAAATATTTAATTGGAAGAGAACTAAAAATTTATTGGAACACTGGTTAATCTCCATCATCTATTGTAACAATTAAGTACAAGCAGCTCTTGATTTTCAGCAATTTTACTAGTGTTTCACATTTAAAACACCCAGCCAATTACATCCACTTACAGTACTCCAAACAGAGGGCACACTAAGGAATTTACCACTTGGTTTGTCCAGTTGCTCGGCGTAAAAAAGCATCCCCACCCCTCCAGAACTTTTTGAGAAACTCTTTGGCTCTAGGCCACAATCCATTCAGTCTAGCTTTTCCTAGAGTTCCTTGGGCTTACAATTAAGGAAAGAAGACCAAGCTGTAAAAAGAAAAGAGTCTGGAGGAAAATATACATATTCAAAGGATTGTTTACCTTAAGTATAAAGTTCTGTCTCACCCACCCCCACATTACTATTCAAGAACTACACTTCCGCCCTGACCGGTTTGGCTCAGTGGATAGAGCGTCGGCCTGCAGACTCAGGGGTCCCAGGTTCGATTCCGGTCAAGGGCATGTACCTTGGTTGCTGGCACATCCCCAATAGGGGGAGTGCAGGAGGTAGCTGATCGATGTTTCTAACTCTCTATCCCTCTCCCTTCGTCTCTGCAAAAAATCAATAAAATACATATTTTTTTAAAAAAAAGAACTACACTTCCAAGCATTCACTTCAATCCAAATATTTTTGGAGTTATTTTTTAAATATGTATTGATTTTAGAGAGCGAAGAAGGGAGAGAAATAGCAAGATAGAAACATCAATCAGTTACCTCCTGCAGGCCCACCACTGGGGATTAAGCTGGAAACTTGGGCATGTGCCCCAACCAAGAATCAAGCCAGTTAGCGACCTCCTGGTTTATGGGTCGACGCTCAACCACTGAGCCACACTGTCCAGGCTGGAGTTATTTTAAAACTGCTTTTAAATTAAAATGTATAATGTCATTTTACAGATACATCATTAAGTTAATCCTTAAAACTCATAAACATAACACAAACATCAGAATGCTAATGGCAAAATAATTGATATTTATGCCTATAAGATTTTATCATTAGGAAAATAGGGCAAATGATAAAAGCAAATACACAAAGAGAGAAATTCAAATAGCCAAAAACACATAAGAATGTTTACCCTCACCAGTAAAATGCAAATTTCCTAACAAGAAAATTAATATGAAGATACAAAATTAGACAAAATGAACTCAGCCGGCATGGCTCAGTGGATCAACACTGACCTATGAACCAGGAGGTCACACTGTGATTCCCAGTCATGAGACATGCCCAGATTGCAGGCTGGATCCCCAGTGGGGGTGTGCAGGAGGCAGCCGATCAATGATCATCTGTTATCAATGATATCTCTATGTCTCTCTCCTTCCTTCCTTTCTGAAATCAATAAAAATACCTATTTTTAAAAAGTCACAATGAAATAGCATTTCTCTCTCATCAGAACGATGGGGAAGATAGTCAATATCAAATATAGACAAGGACATAGAGCTGTGCCATCTTATGCAGCAGCTTTTTACATATGGCTAGTCAGAATTTGAAATATGGCTAATCCAAATTGAAATTTACTGATAAATACAAAATACATACAATATTCCAAAGATTTAATAGGAAAAGAGTGCAAAAACAACTCATCAATTTTTGCTGAAATTGTTTTGCTATACCAGATTAAATAAACTATATTACAATCAACTTGGCTTGTTCCTTTTTTGTTAATGTGGCACTAGAAAAATTTAAGTTACATGAATGGCTGACATTGTATTTATACAGGACAGTGCTGATAATGACAGAGAGCAACAGAAAGTTTTATATACCACTGCTGGAAATACAAATTTGTACTTTGGAGAGAAATTTGGAAATACCTAGGTAGGCTGTAAGATGAGACTAGCTTAGATTTCAACAATTATACTCCTAAGTATGTGCTGTGGAGAAGCTGTCACATATACATACATGTAAATTATGTTATACCTCCACTGCTTATAATTACAAAAATATTCAAATGCCCATCCAAACAGCCTAGATAAAATGTGTTGTAATCATACAGTGGAATACTATGTAATATATATGTAATACTACTTTTAAAAAAGGAATAGAGCAACAAAAACCTCATAAAAATGTTAAATGAAAATGTAAAAAAAGAGATTCCAAATATGATCATGTACAAACATTACAAATCTCTTAAAGCAGTACTACTATATGTTATTCAAACATAGATATAAGGGGATGGGGGAGTAATAGAGGGATAAGGATACATATGTAATACCTTAATCAAAAAAGAAAAAAAAACTTAAAAAATAAAAATTCCAAATTGAACAAATGTAGATACAACATACATATATGGTGGTCATATATGAGAGTAGGCACAAAATTTAGAATAATAGGAAAGAAAGGGTGGAATACAGGAAGATTATATATAGAAGGGTTTCAACTATACTTTGGTGTTCATTATTCCTTATAACATTTTTATACTACGTTTTTAATACATGAATTTGTATACCATGTATAACATTAACTGGTTATACTTTATGGTTTTGGGGACATAAGCAAAAACTTCACAATTGCAACCATGTTAAAAGCAATTATCCTTTGAATAATGTTACAGAGTGTAGGAGAAACTACATATAAACACCAATTTTATACCATCACTTACCACTACAATGAGAAAAAGGAAACAATATGTACATCCTAAAGAGTCAGCAAATTTTCTTAAAAGAAACAAATATGTATTTGGAGCTTTGCAGGGCCATACAGTTTCTGTCACAACCGCTTAATCGTGCCGTAGTAGTGAAAAAGCAACCATAGATAAATATGTAAACAAATGAACATGGACGTGTTCCAATAAAACTTTATTTACAAAAATAGGCAGCAGGCCAAATGTGGCCAATGAACTACAGTTTGACTCAGTGGAAATCGAGCTTTAAAAATCAGTAAATCCATTAAGTGAAAGTCTGAAAGAGAAATAATTTGCAATGGTAACAAAACATGCCATGAATAACCTGGTAATTACAAAAGAGAAAATGTTCCTTGTCCACTAAGACATATAGCATCTCAGCTCTGTGACCAAACTTGGCACCATGTTAACATTTAAAAAAAAATTTTTTTTTATTGATTGCAGAGCGGAAGGGAGAGGGGGAGATAGAAACATCAATGATGAGAGAGAACCATTGATCAGCATGCTTCTAACTGGGGATCGAGCCTGAAACATGAGAATGTACCCTGACCAGGAATTTAAATATGACCTCCTGGTTCACAGGTTGAAAACCACTGAACCACAATGGCCAGACCATCAGAGTTTTGATAAAAGTGATAAATACAGTTATAAAAATATACTAAACATGAAATTAGTAATGTGAAGCCTTCTTTGGGTGCTATAAATTAGATCTCTTAGCTTGTGAATGGAACTAGTGTTCATTTTTATATTGGGGCACTGAAATAAATACACAAGTTGATTTGCTTTAAAACATCTGTTCACTGCAACAAGCAAGATCACATGACACTGACTCAATGATTCACAAATGAAAGCAAAAAAACAAAACCAAACCTATTATGCATTAAAATAAAAACAAAGACCAAAGATCTCTCACACTTAAGTGTGCAATGTTTGCGTGAACTCAGCAGAACACATGCCTGGATTTTGGGTTTGATCCCCAGTAGGGGGCATGTAGGAAGCAGCCCATCAATATTTCCACCTTTCTCTCTCCTTTCCTCTCCCTGAAATCAATAAAAACATATATTTTTTTAAAAAGTGAAGTTCCAATTACAGCTTTTAAGTAGTTCAGAAAACACCATAGATCCCAAATTTTCCAATCATAATTTAAGCCACCACAAAGAAACTGAGTTGTAATGTAAATTAAGGAAGAGTGTTATCAAATAGAGTATCTATGAGGGCAAAAATTTTGTCTGTTTTGTGCAGTCTCCAGCCTGGAATAGTGTCTCACATATTAGAAGGCACTCAGAAAATGTAAAAATAATGATTGGGGGTAGAAGTTACTTACAAACCAAGTACTATTAAACAATACTGAATTCTGTACTTTTCTGTGAACTGCTAGCCTGAAGTAAAAGTAATAGGAAATCTCTCCTATATATAGTTGATCTCCCCTCCCATACAGTCTATTATTTAGAGTTGTTCTGAGTTAATTATTTTGTCTTTGTAAGGGACAAAGAAGGGTCACCTGTGTTCAACAGATAACACCAGTTAACTCAGAGTTGACTGCATTAATTAGAAGAGGGGGAAAGCAGAACTCTTTGCCAAGAAAGGTTAAGCACCCATGAGCAGTATAGATATTCCTAGATTCTCCTACTCATAGGAATATCTATTAACTTTCTCTTTTCAATGTTAGGAGTACACTTATACACATACCTACATCAAGAAAATGCAATTAGATTTAAGAATCAGTGACATTACTTTCAAGCTTTAAAGTTCTCTGAAATCCTTCAGAACTTCTTAAATTATATACCCTTTATCAAACTTTCTTCTCAGGTAGTAGTCTCCCTTGATCCGTGGAAGATCCATTCCTAGATCCCCCAGTGGAAATATGAAGCAGCAGATAGTACTGATTCATATATATGTGCATTTTCCTATCATACATACGTATTTTAAAGTTTAATTTATAAATTAGGCACAGTAAGAGATTAACAACTGAACAATAACAAGATACTGTAATAAAAGTTATGAGTGTGATCTCTCTCAAACTATCTATACTGTGCTCACCCTTCTAGTGTGATGATGTGAAATGATAAAGTGCCTTAGGAATGAGATGAAGTGATGTGGATATGATGGATAAAAGGATAATTTACATAGTACCAAGAAATGGGTCTAGCTTTTATCACCTTACTCAGAATGGTGTGTAATTTAAAACTTATGAATTGTTTATTTCTGAAATATTCCATTTAATTGAAATTGGGAAAAACAGAACCGCGGATATTGGGGGACTACTGTATGTACTACCTATAAACAAAATCTATTCACTTTTTTCCATCATAAATTTGATTATACCTGATAACCACATTATGAAAGTGTTCCATGAAGGAAACAGTTTTTCATGTTTCTATCATACAAATGCACTTTTCATTCACCACCTATTTTGAAGTGGAGGACATTCTACAGAGAGAGCACAGCAATACTACCAATGGTCTTATCCTTCCTTTATCACTGCCAATAATTAGTCCCATAACTAAGAGTAAAGATAAGTTCCTTGATATCCAATAGAACTCTGCCAAGGTTCGTCTCTCTCTCCTTTAACTATCACATTATAGTTGTCCAAAAGGATACAAAACAAGTTTCCAACTAGTGTTACGTTTCTAAACTTTAAGATCTTTAATTTTTAAGAAACAAATAAATTTAAAGCTAATAAATATAATCTTGGATTTCAACATACCCCAAAAGAAAACTTTGAATTCATTTTATTAGAAGTGAATAAACTATTAAGTAGGTTATAAAAGCTTTAAATTGGTAACCTGCGCTTTAATTATTAAACTATGTTTAGTATCTAAATATATTAACTTAAAATATTATAGTTGATTGTTAAGATAACTTTGTAAGTAAGCTAATTACAAAGGGAGTCATTGTAAAAGGTATACGTTGTGACAAGAAATAAGATACTAGCATACTTAAATTAATCCAAAAAAACCACACAAATGTTATTTGTTTTTAGCTTTCAATTGACTTGAGAGATGGAGAGAAACTCGATTTGTTGTTCCACTTATTTATGCATTCATTGGTTTATTTATTTTTTAATATATATTTTATTGATTTTTCACAGAGAGGAAGGGAGAGGGATAGAGAGTTAGAAACATCGATGAGAGAGAAACATCCATCAGCGGCCTCCTGCACACTCCCCAGTGGGGATGTGCCCGCAACCAAGGTACATGCCCTCGACCCGAATCTAACCTGGGACCCTTGAGTCTGCAGGCCAACGCTTCATCCACTGAGCCAAACCGGTTAGGGCTCATTGGTTTATTTTTTTTTAATATATTTTTATTGATTTCAAAGAGAAAGGAAGAGGGGGAGATAGAAACATCAATGATGAGAGAGAATCACTGATTGGCTGCCCCCTTCATGCCCCCCACAAATGGGGTTCCAGTCCACAACTCAGGCATGAGCCCTGACTGGGAATTGAACTGTTGACCTCCTGGTTCAGAGGTCCACACTCAACTACTGAGCCACCCCTGTGAGGCCACTGGTTGACTCTTGTGACAGGGCTCAAACCCACAACTTTGGTGGATTGGGATGACACTGTAACCAACTGAGCTAACAGGCCAGGGCAAAAGTTATTTTATGTAAACATATGTTACCAACAAAAACAAAAACAGATTATGTACCCTTTCTTTACCCATACTTGTTAGAGCAGCTGCTAGAAGCTAACAAGCTGTCATTTTATAAATTTTATGGCAATCAAGCAAACACTACAAAAACCAGTATTTCCAAAATCTGCCCTACTTTACTTTCACTGTTTAATTTGCATACAGAATAGTGAGATGGGAAATATTCTAGGTTATAATTCCAGAGTTTACCCAGTTTGTAGGAATCTTATCTCAGTATGCCCAATTAATTCATTATCTTAACCCACAATTCTGCTGATATTATATATATATATAAAATATACATATATATACACATACACACACGTTATACACATTCTATAAAAGCGAATATAAATTATCAGTATTGTTTCATTCCAAATTCTAAAATTAGTTCACTTAAGGAAAAAAATCAAAAGAATCATTACTGAAAATCCAGAAATAACTGTATTCCCCCAAATTCTCTTACTACTAATTGTAATTTTATATTTAAAATTATTTTAATGAATTTTCTTTTTGGAATAAAAAAACAAATGTTATTATAACTCAGACACTACCAGCTGTTTCCCAACTGAAAATCTATGAACTTGTAAATGACATATTTCACAGGAAAGTGTCTTGTTATATTTTAATGAGTTAATTTTATTCACCTTATTAATATCTTAGAAGGACCACTGTTAGAATTACATTATTTTCTATGCTAGGTAATGTCATAAAATACTTGTTATATATATAATATACAAATATTCATATAATGTAAGTAATATTTGTAACTAACACCAATGAATGTGGAGGGGGGAGGGGAATTCACTCTCAGTATCATATAAATCTTTACCAACCCATTTACAAGGGCATGTCTGAAATCCTTCCACTATTGGCTCAGCCAGTTCTTAATGAATCTCCACAACTGCTCACTATCCCATGGCAAATTCTGCTCTGCCGAAAGTGCCACTGAATTTTAATTCAAGACTTCATTAAAGATGTACATTATAAGAAAATAAACTTTCAACAGGTGTCACTCTGATCATGTCAATTTGTGAATCAAGCATTCTTAGAAACAGCTATTTAGACACTACACCATTCCTTCAGATGATGTAATATTCAGGAATTTGGTAATTATAATATGTGAATTACTAACATAAATAGTATTCATTGATATAACTGTCAGATAAACTGAAAAGGCTTTCACCTATTCCTGGAGTCTTCAAAGAAATAAGACACCTAGTATTAAGAAAACAGGTGTTGAAAGCTGTGCTGGTCACCTCTAAGGGAATTACAACAACGTGAACACATCCAAAGGTTAATGTACAAGAAACTGGATAGATCTTGGCCAATCAGTATGAAAGATCAAATAAAAATACTACTCCATCCTGATACTTCAACATAAAAGAAAACAATGCATAAACTGTGATAAGATGTTATGAGAGCAAAAATAAATGAAGAGGAGAAAACACAAACAAGCATTAAAAAACAGACAAAGACGACATTGAGAGGTTAAGCAGCTCAGTAACATTTAGGATTATTCCGGAAAATCTGTTGACTAAAAAACAAAAAATAAAAAAAATTAAAAAATCTGTTATACATACTTTTTAAAGTTCTACTGAAACATGTGTGTATTCAGGAGACCAAAAAAAAAAAAATCTTTTAAAAATTACCATTTTAACTATAACTTCAATTATATATATAATTTTTTTTTTAAAAAAAGCTTGTACATTTGGAAAGGACTATAATAATTAGAATAACTTGCTTCACTATTTATTTAGAAATGCTCTATTTAAAAGTAGGCCAATAATAGGAACTCTGCTACTGCACAACAGAGAAAGTAAATGAAATAATGTCTATTAACATAGTGTCGATGGCACGTTTCTCCATCTCCTAGAACATAGTGACTTATATTATCTACCCTGAACAATTACCACTTCTACATCCATACAGTAGCTCAAATAAAATGAGTTCCTGTGTTAATCCCACAATAAACCACAGTAATTCTCAGATCACAGGAGTCCTAAATGTTTGTTAAAAAAGAATGTTTTTCCAAAATAGCTATATAACACCAAGATCACTCAAATTCCTAAATAATCCTTTTATAAGACTCCTGCCAACTTTATTTTGATACATTAAGCACGTAGAGCCTATTTCAAAAGGTTTTTTAACTGTGACATCACCAAAACACCTACCTAGCTGTTCTTACACTATCTTGTTTTTAAAGTTTTCGAGTTGTTTCGAAGCCAACTTGAAGACTGATGAGTCTGAGCCACTATCAAACGCTTAAGAAGCATTTTTGCCAAATAAGATGGGCGAATGTTCTAGTTCTGCTAAATCTGACATTAGAGGTCATGCAACTAAAAAAAATTAAATAAGTATTTTCAACAGTCATTGAGCCCTTCATTTTAAATACTACTTCGGTGTTACTTTCACAGTCTGTTTGATAATATTTTTTAAGGGTGTTGGGCTCAGTTACATCATTTAAAAGAAAACAAAAAACCTGATCTGCCACATAGGGCTGGCGAGTCTACTCGTAATAGGCCTCTGCTGGATATGAGTACTGACGGTAGAAATTTCATTTAAGGACTTCACGGGTTTAAAAGAATGACATCCGAAGAGGACTGCTGAGGAAGGCGGGGAAGAGAAACACGGAGTCTGCTGAGAAGAGAAAGAGAAACGATTTAAAGCCATTAAGGGGAAGAAGATGGTGAGACCCAGTGACAGAGGAGGGAGAGAGAAAATTTAACAAGGAAGTGAAGTGGGGCGCAAAAGTAGGGCAGAAGCTGAGGAGGAAACAAATGGGAAAAGGTAGTGTTTTCAAAGAGACATGGCCCGGCCCGCCCCGGGAAGGGACGAGGTAGGGCTCTCCCTGGCGACGTTCGCAGCCTGAAGCAGAGGACAGGGGCAAGCGCTTTACTGACAGGCACTGGAGCTGAGGAAAAGTCCCTGCCGCCAGCCTCTCGCTGCCTCGGCGGAGCGCGGAGGCGGCGGCTGGCGAAGGGGCCTACCCAGCAGCCTACCCAGGAGCCGGGGCCGGCGCTCCGCTGCCCCGGCTCCGCGACGCAGGAGAAGACTCGAGGGTATGGCGGGCAGAGCTCGACGACACCCTGAAAACGGTTCTGGGCCTCGGCCGGGCCCTCGAGCCGTTTCCCCTGCGCAGGACGCCCAGCGGCCTTACCTGAAGCGAAGAAGGAAGGCGAGGTCTAGGGCGTCCTCTCACGCCGCCGCAGAGCCCCGCTGCTGTGCTCAGCCCAGGCTTCCGAAGGAGGCGCGACCTTGCTTCAGCCGCCGCTTCCCCCTCGGGGTCTCGGCCACCGCCTCCGACAACTCCGGAGCTGTTTACACCGTCGGGCCCCGCACGCCGCCGCCGCCGCCGCTGCCGCCTTTTCTCCACCCTAGCGCCGTTGCCGACTCGGCCGCCGCCACCTCCTCCGCCGCAGCCTCGTCTCTCTGGAGCATCTTCCAACCCCCAAACCCTGAGAAACAAGAGACTCCAACCGCGCCAGCAGGAAACTCCCCCGCAACTGCCAGGGGGACCAGGCGGTCAGAGCACCGGCGGCTTTTCCGCCATTGAGCAGCAGCCGCTCAGCTCCTTCTACGACCCCCCTCCCCTCATCTGGCCTTTCCCCGCCCTTAGGCGGGCCCCGCCCCCAGTTCCGTCCTATTGGGACGCCGCGCGGCCTCTCGCTGTCCTCGGTTTGCTGAGCAGGTCGTCAATCACCGCTCTACCGCCCACTCCGGCTGCCCCTTGTACCTCAGTACTGAATTTTCCCCGCCCACAATATTTCCATTGGGCATCGGGGACCACCTTCAATTGGCAAGGTCAACTATCCATCAAACACCGCCCACTGAGTGAGACCCAACCCTTTATTACCATTTACTTCATTCAGTCCCGCCTCTGCTATACCTCCCGGACCTCAGGGACCAACCCAGCTTGCCAGCCATAAGTAGAAACCGCCGTCAATCAAAAAACACCCACCTGCGCTCCGCCTCGCAAAGCCGAGCCAGAGCGACTCCCTTTGCTTATTGGTCGAAAGGGTGGCCCGATCCCTCCGTCATTGGCTTTCTCTGTGTGTCCGTCACTGAACCAATTTCCAAGTCCGTCACACCGGCTTTTTTTAAATGAACGCGGAAAAGGCGGGGAAGTACCCGGAAAGCGATTGGCTAGTCTTCGAAAATGGCCAAACCCATTGACTGTGTGCGGATCCTTTCACTTCTACGAGGACCATGCCCCTCTATTTTTGACCTCTAAGCCTCGAGTAAAACTAGCGCCATATAGGAGCCAACGGGCTGGCCAGTTATAGGTATGGAGGCCTAGTCCCACCCGAAATTGAAGAGGGTTGGCTGCTGATTGGCTAACAAGTCTGCTAGGCCCTCATTGGCGGTTATAAACGCCTTTCTTAGACGCGGAGTCGGGAAGGGATGGCGCAGACGAGGACAAGAAGCGGCCTGGGGAGTGGCGGTTTGTTTTGCTTCAGCCAGCGGGTGGGGCGCACCCGTGAGGGAGACTCGGAAGCCGGGTTCTGTGGGAGGTGTTGCGGGGAGGGGAAAAGCCCGGATGTGCCCTAACAATGAAATCATCGCGGACCAATCAGAGCGGCTTATCTGGGATACCTGCCTGACCTGTCCCCAGAAAGGGCAGAGCATTGAGTCAGGGAGCGGGAAACGGGGCTTTCGGCCACCAGGCGACGTGTGGCAATGGGATAGGTGATCCCTTCAGGAGAATGCGGTGGTGTTCGGGGTCATTTTTATTACTTCTGAGCCCTCACCGCCTGGCATTTAGACCTTGACATTTCCGTGTTTCAATTTTCAGTCAACACTGAGTTTGAAAACTTTCAGCCTGTCTTTGATATTCACTCGTTCATTCCACGGTTATTTGGCGTCTCCTATTTGCCAGGCACTGTGCGTAGAGATACAACAATAAGTTAGGCAACCCCAATATACGATGGTAGGTCCTGTAATGGAAGCGTGCAAGGGAGGGTGCCGACATACAGGACCGTCCCTGTGGGTGGGTGGACCGAGGGTGGCTGAGTCGAGAATGAATGGTTCGATAGGCAGATAGAGGAACTGGACATGATTCCTCCAGCAATTCAATTAGACCAAAAGGAACTGCCAAGGTCATTCCCCCAAAAAAGACAAAACTAAAGTGTAATGAAGGCATTCTAATAGCTTAGGATAATTTTTTTAATGTATAAAATGGAAATGCCCCGAAAGAGGGTTTTAACCTTACTCATTCTTTTGTGTAAGTTGGTTTGGGCAGAGAATGTAAACTGAGACCCAAGAGAGTGCCATTCAGTTTAGGGGATGTGGATGTTTGGAGGAAAAGGGCAAATTTAGGAATAGGACAACTGCCCAGGCCAAGGCAATGATGGCAGAAATCACGATTCAGATTTTTGGGTCTACTCCTCAAGCTTGGATAAGGACAGTGATTTTAACGGACAGTGATTTTAACGGCACGATAGCTAAACCACCAACGTTACAACCACCTGTGCCCACTCACACCTATACTATTATGGACGCTGGGGACAATACTTAGAAAGGTGGATTTTAAAAATAAATCCCCATGTGTTTTTTGTGTACACCAATGATTGAGACCCTCTAGCATGGGTAATGGAAGTACCATAAACCAAAATTCAGAGTCCCCACTACTTGCATGTTGGAAGGAAAAATAATGAAGAAAAAGTAGAACCGTTTAGATTTTATCTTTCCTTTGTCCCCTTTATTATGGGATCATGCGGTCTCAGGAAATTTCCTTAAATGACCTATAGAATAAAATTTCTGAAATCACACTCCTTTGCCTGACATACTTCATATAGGGGAAAGGGAGTTTGGGACTCCAGCTTTCAAAATAGGAACCTGAAGAGCATAAAAGCAGAGACATCTGGGGACTCTTGTCTTGAGAATATCTCAGAAGGGCATCAGAGAAGCTTCTTGGTCTCCTTGACTTCCCTCTCACTTTCCTTTAGTTGATCTCAAAACTAACACAAAACCCAACCATTTAGGTGGGCTAATGATTGCACATCATTCATTCAACTGCTAAAAAAAACCACCAGTGAATACTTTTCTAGGTGTTGAGAATACAACAGGGATCAAAACATATTTATATTAACTCTGTTGTATGCTTTATTTTATTAAAACACTAAACCATTAAAGAAGACTCAACAAGATTCACAACTTTAAAAGGAAAGTTAGTATATACTATCATAAATATAGGGATGGGCAAATGTAGGGTTACAGTTGTTCGTGTGGGCTCTGGCTGGTGTGACTCAGTTGGCTGAGCAGTAGTTCCATGCACCAAAAGGTTAAGGATTGGATTCCTGGTCACACCAGGGGTAGGAGGCATACAAGAGGCAGCTGATTGCCCTGACCGGTTTGGCTCAGTGGATAGAGCGTCGGTCGGCCTGCAGACAGAAGGGTTCCAGGTTCGATTCCGGTCAAGGGCATGTACCTTGGTTGCGGGCACATTCCCAGTAGGAGGCGTGCAGGAGGCAGCTGATCAATGTTTCTCTCTCATCGATGTTTCTGACTCTGTCCCTCTCCCTTCCTCTCTGTAAAAAATCAATAAAATATTTAAAAAAAAGAGGCAGCTGATTGATATTCGGCTCTCACATTGATATTTCCCTCTTTCTCTCTCTAAAAAAAAAAAAAGAAATTGTAATTGTTCATATGGAAAAAAAGATATGCAGGTTATCATTTTTACATAGCTTTATAAACTAAAAAAAACAAACAAAAAACAGCCCAGTAAAAATACTTTTGCCCACCTCTGTATACTAGGCATCATAAGCATTAAATAACATCATAGTGGGCTCTGCTACTAACTAGGTGTGTGACCCAAACTAGTAACTAAGCTCTCTGAGCCCTTAGTTTGTTCTACAAAATGGGAATCATAACATCTCATTCCAAAGCCAGATGAAGAGCACTAGATCAAGCATGTCAAGCTCACGGCCCACAGCCCACATGCCTCATTTATTTGGCATGTGTTAGCCTTTGAGTTTGACATTCTTGCAATAGATGTTCTTAGTAATGCAAAGCACTTTCCAATATGTACTTTAAAATGGAAGAATGCTAAATATAATATTGAAAAAAGTTCTAATTTTACCAATGTTGGCTACATTACGCTAATATATATATATATATATATATATATATATATATATATATATATATATATATATATATTTGTATTGATTTCAGAGAGGGAAGGAGAGGGAGACAGATAGAAACATCAGTGATGAGAGAGAATCATTGATCGGCTGCCTCCTGCACGCCCCCCTACTGGGGATGGAGCTGGCAACCTGGGATGTGCCCTAACTGGGAATCAAACCATGACCTCCTGGTTCATAGGTCCAGGCTCAACTACTGAGCAACACCAGCTTGGCTTAATGTTCTTTTCTAAATAAGATATCAAATATCAGCAAACAAATTTGGGTGCCCAACTTTTGTTGGTGCAGTAAGCTTATAGGCAGTCACTAGTAATCCAGTGCTGCCTGCTTTACACTATTATTTCAAATATTAAATGGCATATGGTATATAATAGCACCTAATACAGTGCCTGTTACAGTTGAATCGGAATCTTAATATGTTACAATAGAAATTTAATTTACTCAGTGAGCATATTTGTGTGCCTGTTACATGCAGATCATTGTGCTCTCTCTGACAAGGAGTTACAGTGCCAAACTTCAAATAGCCTGATTTGAGTAGATTGACCCACTCCCCTTTTAACCACTGGAAATGTTCCTCTAATAAACCTGTTTTTTGCATTAAAATTTGTTTTTCACCAGGTCCACTGTACAAATATTTATTAAGCATTCACTGTGAATCAGGTACTATGGTAGATGACAAGCCTTTGAAATTGTGATATAAAAACATATATATTTGGCTTTCATCCCTGGTTCCTGGCACAGGGCTCATAAAAGCCTTAAAGTTTATTGAATGATGGGGTGAGAGAAATGTTTTCTGATGTGCATAACAACCCTATTTGAACCATCTACCTGAATGCTAATGAGAGAGATCTTGGAGGATGAAGGCTGGTTGCCAGAGGACTCAATTATGTAATCAGAGGGTTAGAACTTTTAGCCCCATTCCTGACTTCTGGGGAGGGGAGAGGGGCAACAAACAAAATCACCAATCACTAATAATTTAATCAGTTGTGCCTATTTAATGAAGCCTCTATAAAAAGCCTGAATGATTGATTGGGTTTGGAAAGCTCCTGGGTTGATGAACACATGGAGATGCTGGGTGAGTGATGAGCCAGGAGGGAGTAGAAGCTCCAATCTCCTCCAACCCTGTTCCTAAGTTGCACCCTTTATAATAAACTAGTAATAGTAAATAAAGTGCTTTCCTGAGTTCTCCGAGCTGTTCTAGCAAATTGTTGAACTGAAGGAGGGGGTTGTAGTAATCCCTGATGTATACCTGGTTAGTCAGAGGTACAGGTCACAATTGAGGACTTGTGACTCTGCCTTTACAGCTGTGGAGCCTGCACTAACTCCAGGTCGTGTCAGAATTGTTTAATGGGAGGAAAACAACTCACAGATTTGTTTTCAGCAGCATAAACAGAGTAGGAAATAAGTTTTCCCTTTTATTGACCACTGCTACCTTCTTAGAAATGATCAATACTGACTTTCATGAAACCACACATAGTTTCTCTTAAAACTATGTTTCCAGAGGAGGTGGTCTAGCACTGAGGCCCTTTTATCACTAGGTACCTAGGGATTTAGCAAGAGTTGGGCCACACATGCTAAAAATTATTTTTAAAATCCATAAAAATGTTTCCCTCTGCTCCATTTTAGACTCATTTCAATATTAAAATATTGTTTAAAATTCTTATCATCATGAGGGGGAAAGTCTTTTAAAAAATTCATATTAGCCCTAACCGGTTTGGCTCAGTGGATAAAGCGTCGGCCTGTGGACTCAAGGGTCCCGGGTTCGATTCTGGTCAAGGGCATGTACCTTGGTTTCGGGCACATCCCCAATGGGGGGTGTGCAGGAGGAAGCTGGTCGATGTTTCTCTCTCATCAAAGTTTCTAACTCTATGTCCCTCTCTCTTCCTCTCTGTGAAACATCAATAAAATATATTTTTTTAAAAATTCATATTAGTTGAAATGTGTTTGGCTACAATTAACAGAAAACCTAAACATTGGTTTAAGTAACTGGAAGGAGTGGGATAGCATGTTTTCACATATCAAGACATTTGGAGGCCAAGAGTGATGTCAGGGTCAGTGTGTTTACAATATCTTATTGCCCCAAGATTGCAGGATATTTACTGTAGCTTCAGGTAAGATGTCCAACTTGAAGGCAATAGAGTATAAGGGAATCACATGTAGCTGCAAGGGAGGCCAGAAAATTAGGGAACTATGATGTGAGTTGCTTACAGTAAAACTGAAACTACCGAGCCAACAGAATCCTCTGGAAGGCTTATTCAAACATGAATTCCCACCTCCAGAATTTTGGTTCAGTAGGTCTCAGGTGGGGCCTGGGAACTTGAATTTCTAACAAGTTCCCAGGTGCTGCTGCGGCTGGTTCTGGGGCCACAGCTATATTTCTGCACAGATGAAAACAAACTCAAGCAAGGGCAAAACCAAGAAGTCTTTGCAGACACCAGGAGGTCTTCCATGCACCCAGCTCTCTCTTTCTTGAGACATAAAGACCTCAGACTTTGAGATAGTAGCAGAGCTTTACAGCGTTAAAATCAAGAGGATCTGCTCAGCCAGCATGACTCAGTAGTTGAGCCTCCACCTGTGAACCAGGAGCTCACCATTCAATTCCCTCAATTCCTGGGGAGGCAACTGATCAATGATTCTCTCTCATCACTGATGTTTCTATCTGTCTCTCCCTCTCTCTTCCTCTCTGAAATAAATTATACGTATATTAAGATCAAGTGGATTTGATGCCATAGAGAATACTTTAACTGAAGTTTATCCTTAACATCATATAACCCTCACAACTTTCATTAGAGTTAGCAAGGAAAAAATGGTGCATTCAAGTCAGGAATTTTGGAAAACAGTGTAATAAAAGGACTGTTTCCAAAGGTGCAGATTGGGTAGAGATAAGTCATAATGCCTAATCCCTTTGGGTTACTAAAGGAAGGTGCATTATCACCCATATGCTTGAAAGGGTAAGTATAGGAAGGGTTTGCAGAAACCTGTAGATAGAGTTCTGTGTAGAGGGTCCCATGTCAAGATCTCTGACCCTTGGTGAAGAACATTTGGGGGACCCTCATCAAGTAGGAAATCAATACTCAAACCTCACTCTGCTCCCTCCCTGTATTCTCCTGCAAATGCTTCTTATTGGCCAAACCTAACTGGAGCGTGTTGATATTCATATAGGTCACAGAACAGATGAATAAAAGTGAAGGGACAGCTGGATATCTGGAGGGACAAGATCTACCCAGCATGCACATATTTGATATTTTTCATACCGTTTATTTCTAGTAATAGAATTATTTTTTTCTGTAGCTGAAGAAAATTCAAATTTTTTAAAACAAAAAAGAAAAATCAACAGTTCTCAAAGTATGTCCTGAGGGTCCTCAAGGTCAAAACTAGTTTCACAATGATACTAAAACATTATTTGCCTATTTCATTCTCATTCTTTCAGAAGAATACAGTGAAGCTTTCCAAAGGCTATATAAAACATTGCAAAAGCAGATTCAGGCCCACTGCATGGGAGAACATATTTGCCAATGTAATTTCCAACATTTATAGGGAACTCATACAACTTAACAAAAGGAAGATAAACAATCCAATCAAAAAATGGGCAAAGGGGGGCAATCTTACCCACTAGTGGAAAGATGCCACGCCTGGTCCCCATTATTCTAAATTAATTTTCTAGTTTCTCTCTGTTCATTTTGTGTGCGGCCTCCTCCAGAACTCGAACCCTGAACAGGAATCCTGAACCACACAGGACATGTAATGGGCTCCCACATCTGGCGCCTAACTCGGGGCATCTGGAGGAGATGATATTTTTTGTCTAGAGCGAAGGGAAGATACAACGAAAGAAGGTGTGGGAATTTCACCGAAAAAAGGTGAAGGAATTTCACCGCACGCAGAAGCCCACGGCCAGCTACAGAAATCCGGAATCTAAAAAAACTCCAAGACCATGAGGATTCCTGCAACAGAGAGGAATTATCAGGAATGCTCCAGCAAGAGGAAATACAATCCAGGGATGGAAGAAGCTGAAAACGCTTTGCCACGCTAGCAGTCAGCAACTGTGTCACTGCAGGTTACCCTGGACCACACCAAAGAAGGTCGGACCTGCATTACTATCATTTGTTCACCATCCAGAACTGAAATATCATTGCTGAAGGACCTGTTGGACATTGAAACTTGGACTCAGAACTGTTGGACATTGAAATTGGGACTCAAATATTTTTTGTTTTTATATGTTTA
>PVJC01027546.1:0-23191 GCA_004026665.1 Murina feae
CTGGGCTAATTTGCATACAGCCGCTCTGATTGGCTGGTGGGCGTGGCTTACCCTGTCTCGGAGAAACGGTTAATTTTACTATTTCGCTTTTATTAGTTTAGATGGGTTCTTTAAATTCCCATATTCTTTCCAATAAATGCTCTTCGTGTACTAGACAGAATCCCATGTCTTGTACTCAGAGATCTCTAACTGAAGTATGTGCCATTGCTCTCATGTGAACTCTGTTAATTGGTGCCTCCTAGAAGTTTGGGATCTTGAAGTCTAGACTCCTAATTTGTTCTTATCCCGTCAGCCGGATTATAATGCTCAGGGGAATTAATAACCTGCATGTCTTTTGCTGATAGCAGGTTAGTGAGGACTGGCCTGAGTTGAAGTGTAAGTATCGAGCCTTGGACACAGAGCTGTGGTCTGAGTCATTGTGGCCAATCAATTCTAATTTGGCACATTCAGGCTTGAGCACTTTTCATTAAGGAGTTCATTATTGCAGGGGTGGGAGGCAATTTCACGTGAAAATGAACACGAAACCACTTTGACCACTACGGTGATTTAGTTAAAGATGTCCAGTCAGCTCTGGGGGACCGGAACGCTCTGAAGCTGTGTGTAAAGTGTTCTTGTGCCTGTGTGTTTACTTTTTAGAGAAAAGGGTCCACAGTTTTCAGGGGCTCACCACGATCCAAAAAGACCGAAACATTGACTTGTTTATTGAATTACAAGCTTGAAAATGACCCTTTAGATTGTGATATTGCTTGGCTCTGAGTTTACTAAAAACCATTGAATTATATACTTCAAATGGGTGGATTGTATGGCACTTGAATTATATCTCAAAAAACTGTTAAAAATGGATCTTCTAGGCTTAACCTGTTTTTAAGCTGGGGACTGCCTGTACAATGGGCTCATCTTGGTCTTCATGAATGTAGGTGTTATTGAGCTTGTTTGCATTATTGTACTTACCTGTTTTTAAGTAATGCTTTGGCTCTAGATACAACCAATTACATTGGGTTTGTGGTCCGTCTAAGTGAGTTATTTGGCCTCTATCCTGAATTGAGGACCATGCCTAATTCTGTGGTGCTGATTTCATCGATTGCCCTGTAATTTGTGGTTGTTATAGTATGGCAGGAGACATGAGCACATGATGGTTTAGACAAGTTCCCTCATTTGAATGAACCCCAGTTCCCTCCAACTGGTATTTTGCACTGTGTTAAATGATTAAGTATTATTAATGATTAAATGATTAAGAGATTATTAAGGACTATCTGGGGGAAAGTGCCAAGTAGCAATGTTGGGACTGTTGTGCTAAAACTGAAACCAAAGCAGAAAAAAAAAAAAATAGACACATCTGGGACCCACCGAGGTCCCACCGAATGCATCAGAAAGGAAGGAGGTCGATACAGAAAGCTAAGTAAGAAGAACTCAAATGCGCCTTGCATGCAGCCATCAGAGTGCAACTGTCCTGTACCTGGTTACTTCTCCTTGGCTTTCCTTCACAACTGTAGGGAGTCTGTGCCCATCACCACGCTCCAGGCCCTGCAGGTTAAATCGACACAGACAGGCTGACAGGAGAAAAGGGTATTTCATACGCATATGGGGACCTCATGGAAATGAAATGAAAAACCCAAATAGGTGATGAGACCTGGAGGCTTACATGCCGTTTTGAGGGGAGGGTGATACACTTGTGGAGAAGTGACAAGACAAAGAAAAAGGATTTAGGGCTCCTGGGGGCCGGGGGGGAAGTGTTGGAGGTCAATAGATGGGAGAAACTAATGGAAGATAAGGGCTATCTTAGTCATTGTCACTCGTATTCCTCCGGTGCCGTCTCTGGGTTATAAGTGTAGAGTTCTTTTCTGGTGATGAAGGGTAGTTTTGCCCTGCCTGGTGTGAGATGGGGGAGAGGGAGCCCTTCACAGAGGGAAATTTATCCCCTGCTTAGGCAAGTGGGGGCACGGGGTCAGTAGAGAACTTATTTTCAGGCTGCTCTTTCTCAGTTGCCTTCAGCTCAAAGCAGTCCTTACATCACAGTGGCATATTCCGGGGAGGCATATTCTGATCCCCTTAGGTGTTTTGGGCTTTTACCTGCTTGGCCTCTAGCGTGTCTGTGAGACTTCTTATCTCTCAGGGGTGAATCCAGGGGGGCATGGGTTGTGACCCCAAGAACCTCTCTCTGGAATCCTGGCATTACTGGCAGTTTCTCTTCTCAGGATCGGGCATTGTAGTGACAACCTCACACGTGGATTTTGTGCAGCCCCTGTTGAAAGACGCAGATTACTTTCTAAGTAGGAGGCTGAGGCCTGGAAAGGTTGCCAGAGTTTCACACTGAGTGACCCAGGCTGGCATGGCCAGGGAGCTTGACCCTAGAGAGAGGTGCTCCTGACTGCTCCGCTGTCACCATCTGAGTTCTCTGGGAAGTGGATTCTGAGCCAGAGTTATGCTCATGGTTTTATTAGGAACTGCTCTTGGAGTCTGCCTCTGTGGAAGGGAGGAGAGGAATCGGGACTGGACAAAGGGAAAAGTCACACCCCACAGCCTTCACTGACCCCACAGGTTGTTTACGAAGGTAGCAGAATATGTTACCCCAAAATATAGCATGAATTCACCCTCTTTGGCATGAAGATTATTTTGAGCAGGAGACAATTGAGAAGGAGCAGATACAGGAAAAACTCTCTGCCCCCCGCCCCCCCAATTGCCTAAAATAGGACATAACTTGGTAAAGGTGTCCTCCCTTCCACTCTCTACCAGGAAGGATGGAAGTTAGTTACTGGACCCTTAGAACCTCATCAGTCCGTAGATGGCACCAGAGGAGTCTAACAATAGACTTTACTATCTTCTCAGCTTCCTATCCTAGCAACCTGAAGTTTTTCCCTTTGTGTTGCTCTTCTCTAAAACTTTATTGTTCCTTTGTTAAGATGCCATTTAAGCTGACGTTCTAATAATCTCTTTGAGTTACTCATCTCTGAGAGCTCCAGTGTGTAAGCATGACACACTGTTAATAAGCTTCTGTTTGTTTTCCTCTTGTTAATCTGTTTTTTATCAATCTAATTTGCTGGGCCCCAGCCAGTGAACCTAAAATGGGTAGAGGGAAAAGGAATATTTTTCCTCCCTTACACTTGGAAGCCGATATGATGCATCGAGTGCCTTGCCTGTCCCACAGTAGTCCAGAGTGTCCAGGCATTCCTGTGTCCACTGTCATTGGTCATGGGAGGTAGCCGCCCCTTGGGCGTCTCCGCAGTGCAGGCAATCCTGCAGGGTGTGAAGCACCACCAGATGTGGGGGCAGCCAGTCCCTCCTGGAAGGTAGTTTTGGGATTCCATCACTATATTCCCCCTGCTACTCTTTTGCTTTTTGTGGGTGATTCTAAAACTTTCTACAAAATACTTACAAGTGAGATTTTCTCCAATTTAGGTAATTGTTGGAGTTCCTGAAAGCAAAATATCCTTGAAGATTGCTGGTCATCATTTCAAGGATAGTCTGGATAACCATCCATTCACCCCAAGCTATTAGATGAATTTATCTCTGAAGGCTAGTGGCCACCTGCTCTGTGAGGCAGAGAGGGCTATGTTGTAGGTCGCAGACCAAAACCCTCTTATTCAGGGCAACTTAAAGGGGATGGTTTGCGATTTTGGGGCCCCTTAACCTGAATGCAAAGCTAAACCTCACTAGTTAGCAGGATGAAGAAAAAGAAGGTGGTGCTTGCCTCCCTGAGCACTTTCATCAGAACATGGTTGCATGTCAGATTGGCAGCTCTTGATGCGGCCAATCAAAGCAGCATCACTCAGTGATGAGTATAAGGAGTTTCCACTCAATAGGCAAAGCCAGTGAACAGTTGCCATGTATCGGGCCCTGCTGTAGGCACTGAGGTTATGAAATGAATGACAGCCATTGTTTTTAGGCAGTTGCAATAGAACGGTGGGTGGGATGTTAGAGAACCTTAGGGTTTTGGGTTGTAAGCAACAGAAGCGGACACTGGCTACCCTCAGACAAAGACAGTGCGCTGGAAGACTGTGAGATGGTTCACAGGATTGGAGGCGAAGCTGAACAGCTGGGCTCGGGAAAGGCGGGAGTGGGCAGCAGCTCCAGTGGTCTAAAGAGCAGGAAACAGACAAGTTAGGGCAAATTGGTTCTCACTGTTTTCCTCACCTTGGTCAATATCACATAGCCTCAGCAGGAGAAATTTGACTTGACCGTGGTCCTCCGTCCACCCCTTTGGCTAGAAGTGGACAGGACTCTCGTTGACAGCTCACCAACCCCGTGTTCGGTGCGGAGGGAACCTCCTGAAGAGCACTGACTTTCTGTGACTGAAAGAAGGGGGAGGTGCTTCCCACTGAAAACTAGGGTCCCTATGTGCCACAAACTGTAGGAACATAGAAGAAAATACCAACCCAGCGCTGGAGTCAATGGGAAGATTTCCTGGAGCAAAAAACAGCCACGCTGAAGGCAGAATGACGGTGACAGTCAACCACGGGGCAAGAAGCAACAAAACTTCACAAGGGAAGGGAACGCAGGTGCCGAGGCCCAGAGGCAGGAGCAGTCACTCATCCTCCAAATGATGGCTCTTCTCTGTTGGGCTCTAGGTGTGGCAGGTCATTTTGTCCGACGACTTGTGCTTTTAACTAGACCAGGGTCCACGCTATCCCCACGCCCCCTGGAGTCCTTGAGCTTCCTGAGGTCACTGAACACCACGGGAAACCTCAGCCATGATTCCCTCCTTCCCAGGGAGTCTGCAGGATTAAAAAAAAAAATCTTGAGCCTCCTGCACCGGGAGCTGATAGGAAGAAAAACGTCATCGTAGCCTTGAGCATTTTTATTATCCCACTCGGGCTCCAGTGGGGGAGGCCTCCGGTCACGCGCTGCCTGAACTGATTTGCACCGGTGTTAGTCACATATTGCGGCTTGACGTTTATAGCAGCTGCGACCCACGGGTGTATCGATTATTTAGGAAAAGGAATGAAGCTGAGGTGGCCCAGCGGCTGCCTTGTTAAAAACCTGCTCTTGTTACATTTCATCCAGAAGGGAGAAGGGGCACAGACTTGGAAAACGGGATGGGCATGTCCGGTTTAGATCTCGTCCATGTCTTGTGTCTCAGCAAGCAGCGTTCACTCCCCATCTTTGATTAATCAGGTCCTTCTCATTCATGTGAAAAATCCGCCGTCACCCGGGGGATCCTTGGAAGGAGTTGTGGTTCTTTGCCTCTCATGCTCAGTTGCTTCTGTATTGTGTTCGTTGGGCTCATGAACATGGAACACATTTCTCTGCCAGCTGTGCTGGGTGAATTAGCCCCGGGCCTGAGAACTCCTGTATTTCTTGGATTAAGCTGATGAGTTTGCTTCCTATCCCAGCCCCCTTTCCTTCCATGCTAATGACCGTGGGAGCTGTGTGGAGGAGTCTGGGCCTCCTTTGCCTTCCGGAAACCCTCCGTCATCCTGTTCCAGTCCAAATTGGGACAGAGCCGGCCCAGAGATAGGAAGACCTATTGCAGCACCCACTGCAGTGTTGGCAGAGCCCAGGCAATGCCTGAAATTGACCAGCTGGAGGGCACCCGTGACCTGCTGGGTCTGCGTCCTTGTGAGAGGCAGGCAGACAGACTGCAGCGAGGATAGGACTTTAGGCCGAGCTCTGCCAGAACCTGGACACGTGGCTGGCTCTCTCTAACACAGTTGACCCTGTGTACTGAGAGGATCGAACCAGATGAGGCTTCAGCCCGGCTTGACCTACATAATAACATCACAGTTGGAGTGGCTTACCCAGTACATTTATTTCTCACAGTTCTGGAGACCAGAAGGCCAAGATCAAGGAGCCTGGGGTTTGGTTTCTGTGAGACCTTTCTGCCTGACCTACAGATGGCCCCCTCCTCCTGTGCCCTCCATGACCTTTCCTCCGTGGTGTCTCTTCCTCCTCTTATGGAGACATCATCCTACCACATTAGGGACACAACCCTCTGATGTCAGTTAACCTCAGTTCCTTCCTTTCAGGCCTTATCTTCAAATACAGTCACATTGGGTGTTTTCCCATCTTTAATATGTGATTTTTTTTGTGTGTGTGTGGGTTAGGGGGAGATACGATTCATTTCGTAACAATGAGAAACTTGTGAACCAAAAAAGGTGGTGGATGGGGAAGTTGTTGACTCCTCCACTGGAGGCATCAATTACTGGGTGAGAAAGAGGCCTTTTTTCCAGCTACACAGTCGCTTCTTTACCCCATTTCTGCTTGAAAATTCCATGCCATCACACGCTACTGTCACCGATGGTTACACATCTTTCTTTCCCTGTGTAGAGTTATATGAACTCAACTGGTTGCCCACCCAACTGCCTTTTAGCCTCTCTCCTTTGATGGCAGAGGTGTCCACCCAGGGTCATGTTATAACTGATGAGTGCTAGGGGCACTCTTGCATGTGGGGGACCCTTTCTTAAGATGATAAAAATAACAGTTGAAGTATATATCTCACTTATTGTAAGAAATCATTTTTTTTTGTGTGTGTGTGGGCCCCTAACTATCTTGGCTCTAGGCCCTGTGTTTACTCTGCTTAACAGATAAGTTGGCCCTGTGCCACCCTTCACCCACCTTCTTCAGGGAAGGATGACTTTCCAGCCAGCTCCACAGACAAATCTGAAGGAGAAACCATTGCTGTTTTCCCATCTGTAAAACAGAGCCAAAATAGCTCCTTGCAGAGGTGTTCAGAATATGAGTGCTAATATGTATGAAAGGCCTGTCTCAAATGAATCTCCTATAGCCGATGTGGGTATTGCACTTGAGATGGGGAGAGTATTAGTTTCCTCGTGCTGCTATAACAAGTAACCATAAACTTGCTGATTTAAAACAACACAGGCATTCTCTAACAGGTCCAGAGGCAGAAGTCTGAAATAGTGTAACTGGGCCAGTGTCAGGCAGGCTGCTCTTCATCTGGAGGCTCCGAGGGGAGAATCCATATTCAGGCTTTTCTCAGCTTCCAGAAGCACCACATTCTGTGGCCTGAAGCCTCTTCCTCCATCTTCAAAGCACATCCCGCCACCAATCTCTGCTTCTGCTATTGCATTGTCTTCTTTATATTGGATCCACCTGGGTAATCCACAGCAGCCTCTCTGAGACCCTTAATGTAATCATGCCTGCAAAGTCTTTCTTGTCATATAAGGACACATGTTCTCAGGTTCTGAGGGTGAGAGTGTGGAGATCTTTGGGGAGCTATCCTTTAGCTACCACAGCGGGTTAGGCCATGTTGATCTTTTCTGTAGCTCAATAGTTGCTTTTCTGCTCATTTCTGCGCTTGGTGTAAAAGTCATTTTTTCTATGCCTGGACATGGGGTGGAGGTGGGAAGTGGGGTCAGTATACCCTAAAGCAGTGGTTCTCAAAGTGTGGTCCCCAGTTAAACAGCATTAGCATCACCTGGGAGCCTGACAGAAATGCAAATTCTCAGGCCTCACCTTGGACCTCCTGAATCAGAAACTCAGGGATGGATGCAGCATTATGTATCTTAACAGGCCCTGCCGGTGACCCTGCCTTGGTTTTAAACTTGCGTTCATTGTGACTTTTTTGCATTCATTTTGATTTTTAAGAAAAACATTGCGGTATTATTTGTTTTGACTACCGAGTTTTTGTGCCTGAGGGAGTGCCTCACCTAGTCCTGTCCCTGGAGAAACTGAAGGTCATCAAATCTCCCAGTGAGATCTGAGTTCTAGAGACATCTGACCTACTGGGGTGACTTACCTCGGGCAGTGCTGTCAGAACCCATAGAGAGCTGAGGGTCAGAGGAGTTCACTCAGTGAAGAAGGGGGAAGAGCATTTCAGGCACAGAAAGCAGCAGGTACCACAGCTAGATATCTGGAGGGAACTCAGCAAATAGGAGGAACCTAGGAAGACACTGTGCCATTTGACTCCCTTAACAGATGTTTCTTAAGCTTCTTCAGCAAGCCCTGGGGTCTCCTGGCCTTTAGCAACCCAGAATTTCAACCCCCATATTGACTTGGACTAGAGGGAGAGGCAACTAGAACAAAGGCTTGGTCTCAGCATGCCTCTGTGCCCCAGAGGTGTATTTGGCACCCAGCACACAAGGCAAGGGGAGTACAAAAGGCCAGCACAAAAGATGCCTGTAGCTCAGGTTTCTGTCTCAGCGCTAATAACACCAGTTGTGTTATAGAAACTAAAAAATTGCCCTGTTTTTAACAGTTACTGCTTTTTTCATCCTGTTTAAGATCTCATTGCTGCCCTAGCTGGTTTGGCTCAGTGGATAGAGTGTCAGCCTTCGGACTGAAGGATCCTGGGTTCTATTCCAGTCAAGGGCTCATGCCCAGATTGTAGGCTCAATCCCAGTAGGGGGTGTGCCAGGCAGCAGCCAATCAATGATTGTCTCTCATCATTGATGTTTCTATCTCTCCCTCTCCTTTCCTCTGAAATCAATAAAGGTATATATATATCATCGCCTACCCCAAGGTGATAAAGATCTCTCTATTATAATAAAACTAGTGGCCTGGTGCAGAAAAATTTGTGCACTCAGGCGGTCCCTCAGCCCGACCTGTTCCCTCTCGCAGTCTGGGACCCCTCTGGGGATGTCTACCTGCTGGTGTGCCTGGTTAGCCTGGGTGAGGGGCTGATGCTGTTTGCAGGCTGGCCAAATCCCCCAGTGTGGATCCTCACCCCATTGGGGTGTGGCTAGCCTGGATGATGGGCTGAGGGCTGTTTTCAGGCTGCCCACAGCCCCTTCAGGTTTTGGGTCCCTGCTGAGGTACCTGGCCAGCCTGGGTGAGGGACTGATGGCTGTTTGCAGGCTGGCCAAGCTCCCCAGTGGGATCCCTCACCCCATTGGGGTGTGGCCAGCCTGGGTGCGGGCCTGAGGGCCGTTTTCAGACTTTCAGGCTGCCCACAGCTCCCATTGACCCAATGTCCCAGCAAGGCTGGCAGGAAGCAGGTTTCTGGGGTTTGTTTATCTTCTATAATTGATACACTGTTCCTTTAAGCCGAAGCCTAGGCAGGTAATGAAACCTCCTCTCTGCTTCACCTCGTGGTTTCTATAATTGAGATACTGTTGCCCTTAGAAGTCAGGCCCAGCTTGCTGTTTGCTTCAGCTCCTGAGGCTTCTATGATTGAGACATTGTTGCAAATATGTTGTTGCCTGGAGCCAGAGATGCCCAGGCGGCCTGCAAACAGTTTCACTCCTGCTGCAACGGAAACTGCCTGTTTACTCAGCTCCGTGAGTGCCAGCCTCCGTGTTGGCTGGGCTAATTTGCATATAGTTGCTCTGATTGGCTAGTGGGTGTGGCTTAGGCATCCCAAAGGGATGGTCAATTTGCATATTATGCTTTTATTATATAGGATTTTGTTTTAATCTCACATTGAAATTACAACCCACCTAGAATTAATTTGTGTGTGGTGTGAGGCTGGAATCAGATTTTACAACCGCCACTCCCATCCCATACCCTTGAGCACCTCCATTGCTCTCCAGTTGTGAGTTTTCTTCTGGACCCTTCATTCTTATTGGTGGGTCTTGTTGTGTGTCCTTGAGCCAATATCACGTTCTCTGAATTACTGAAGTTCAATAATCTGTCTAGATTATTGATCTGGTGGCAAATCCTCTTTCATTCTTGATCACCATCAAGAGATTGTGGCCCTTTGCCTTTCCAATTAAATTTTTGATTCATTTTGTCAATTTTCACAGAAAAACTGTTCATATTTTCACCAGATGAAATCTGTAGATGAACTTGGCGGGAACTGAAACTTTTACAACATCAAGTCATTGAATCATTTCTTCATATATTTGATTTCTTTTTATCTTTTATAGTTTTCTGTCCAGTGGTCTTGAGTGTTTTCATTAGATTTATTCTTGGTTATTTAATGTATTGATGCTATTACATATTATTTTTTAAATTTTATTTGCAGGTCACCTCTTTCCTCACCCTACCTCCAGCTGCTTTTAAGACATTCTCTGCTTCTGGTTTTCAGCGTATTACTGTGATTTGTCTTGGTGTGGTTATATTTTTACTCATCCTGCTTAGGGTTCATTGAGCTTCTTAAATCTTAGCTTTTTCAAATAGTATCAGTGATCTTTTCTGATGGCGTTTATACCCATTTTCTCTCTGGGATGACAAGTAAAAACATTAGAGCTTTTGACTGAATCCCTGTGTTTCATTCTTTCCTCTCTCTTTTCTATTCTGTTGTTTCTCTGTGTTCCATTCTGACTTCTGTTTTTCCAGTTTGCTAGCTCTTTCTACCTGGTGCTGATACCATTTTGGTTACTTCTCCAATTTAATAACTTTTCATAGTCTCCATGGCTCCGCCAACATTCTTTACCTTGTCCCATTTCCCTGGGCATATTTAGCAAACTTACTATAGCCTGTACCTCATACCAGAGTTACCTGGTTCCTTTTAGGGAAGAGTGGTATTTAGAGCCTAATCTTGGTTGCTGTGAGCTCTCATTGCTGTGGGCTCCCAAGGCCTTCCCAGTGGACGGCATTAGGGAATATTGTCTGTATATACTGACCTACTACACACACACACACACACACACACATCTGAATCTAGACTTACCTCTTTAATCTACATATAGAAAACCATGAGTTCACGCCAATACTTACAATTTCCGTTTAACACCATGCATTTTATTCTGGCTTCTCCCTTTTCTCCAACAGTGAGGCATCTGACTCTCATCCCTATTTGCTTACTGCCCCTCTGTATAGAGCCAGCCTCCTGTTTCTGCTCTGTGGGATGTCTTCTTCACCTGCCTGGCTCTGACCCTCCTGCCTCCCTCCTCACCTGACACCTGCCCCTCATCTTGCTTAGGTTCTGACTCAGCACTGGGATCTGCCACCCACACCTCGGGCATGGGTTCCTATTCATCCACCTTGCTCCATCTTTTGGGTTGAATTGAATTATTCAGAAAGGAAGGAAGGAAAGTAGATTCTGTGCTGGAAAGTACAAATGAAATTACAGAAATAATTGATGACCTAGTATTGAGGAAATTTAATTTAAGACCTATTCCTCTTGGCAGACATTATGTTTACTTGCACAGGTTTTATTTTGACGATGTAAAAGGACATTATTATCTCTTTCTGGCCTGGATTTATGGATCAGTGATTTCTGTAACAGAACAGAGCGTTAGCCTTCTTAATGAATTTTAATTAAGAATTAAAATTTTTATTAGCTCCTTTTGAGCCAGTTGCTATTTGCTGCCTTTTAGGTTACTAGAATAACTTAGTACCTGGTACTGTACTGAGACATGATAGTGTAACAAGTGTTCTATGGTTCCAAGCACCTGGATGTCCAGAATAGGGACGCGTATGGAGACATTAAGGGATTAGTGGTTGCTTGGGGCAGTGGGGGGAGGGGGCACCGAGTATGGAGGAGGTGATGGCTAAAGTATATAGGTTTCTTTCAGAGGTGATGAGAATGTTCTAACAACGATTGTGCTCATGGTTACACATATTTGTGCACTTACTAAAAGACATTACATTGTACACTTTAAGTGAGCGAATTGGACGGCATGTGAATTATATCCTAGCAAAGCTGCTTAACTATTTTATAAAAAGAAAGACATTTATTGTGACTTGCTGGGAACCTGGAGTCAGTATGGAAACCTTCATGGAAAATGAGTCAAACCCTGACCGGTTTGGCGCAGTGGATAGAGCATCAGCCTACAGACTGAAAGGTCCCCGGTTCGATCCCGGTCAGGGGCATGTACCTTGGTTGCGGGCACATCCTCAGTGGGGGGTGTGCAGAAGGCAGCTGATCCATGTTTCTCTCTCATCGATGTTTCTAACTCCCTATCCTTCTCCCTTTCTCTCTGTAAAAAATCAATAAAATATATAAAAAATAAAAGCAAACAAACAAACAAAAAAATGAGGCAACACCACAACTATTCAAAGAGACCGGTGGTAGCTAGTCACCAAGCAGAGAGCAGAGCCAGTGGAACCATTCGTTGTGTAGATGACCTATCAAGGGATGTACGATTTTCTGGCTTTGGAATCTTGGGCAAAGTACTCGGATTTCCCTAAGCCCAGGTTTCTTCATCTGGAATGGGGGCATGTTAGCATCTGCTGTTAAATGAGAATGCCTATGGACATGGTCTGGCTCATGGCACTCAGCAGCCTCTCCTAGCAGTCTTTTGCTCTGAGTTCAGTGTCATGGTTTTCTGAGTTGCCCTTCACATTGCCTCTATGTGTCTACAATGCCCGGCTGTGGTAGTCTATACCTTTTGGAGCTGTAGGAGATGACAGCTGATGGATTCAGCCCGAGCAATCAGAGAATTAGCCCTTAACTGCCCTGGGAATCTGAGTCAGAGCAAAGTTAAGGGAGCTCCCTGGGGCAGGTCAATGCAAAGTCTATAGGATTGAACATGTATCAGGGGAGAGCTTAAAAACAAAGCTGTGACCATTGATTGGACATAGAGCAAATGTACATCTACCCCGATTTAAAGAGCCCTAAGTGGACTTTAAAACCATTTCAGTGTAACACGGCATTTAAACTGGCGTCACCCAGGTGCGTGCTTGTCCCAACTCCCCTGCACCCCCAACCTACTCTTTTCCTTCCATTGATGCAAATCCAGGTATCTCATTAGATCCAGCTGCACTGCTTCTCCCATAAAGGTTTCCCTAAGGCGCTAGCCCTCACCTGTCCTGGAATGACAAGAACTTGCCTGATCCCGTAATTCATAGTGTGGAATGAGTTCCCACTTGTTGGTTATCATCCTTGGTTCATGATGGGTATAGAGGTTACATGTGGTTTCTCCCACTGTCTCCTCCTTTCCCCCATTTCTGCCACTTTCCATGCCGCGACCCCTATTCAGTCTACCTGTGGCATAGTGTCAGGCATCAGAGAGATCCTTAGTGCATGGTCTTCATCTGCACAGATATGACAAAGGTCCTGTAAGTCAGTTAATGTCTTCTCTGCTGTGGTTTTCTTTTGACCTTTATCTTTGGAGAGGTTTTTGATACGTGAACACATCTCTGTGAGGAACAGGCTTGTCCTGTAAGGATGCAGACCAGGTTTAGTGTAACGGGAGGGAGGGCATGTGTTCCTTAGAAAGGGGTCCTTTGCTGCTCTGGCTGATGGCTTGTGCGAGACACACAGGCTCAGCACCATCAAATTAGACTTGTGTCTTGAAAGATTTGAAATCCAGACTTTTGAACTAACTCTAAAATGTTAGCCCCGACAGTATAGCATGATGGTGGTGGTGTGGGGGTTGAGGAGGGGCTCAGCAGTACAGGAGAGAGCCCAGGAACAGACCCACATACATGGGACTTGATAGGTAATAACTGGGGCCATAGTGGGGAAAGAGGATGGGTTTTGGGAAAACTGGTTCATAATCTCGAGAAATACAATGCTTTACCTCGTACCAGATGTAAAAGTAGGCTCCAGGTAGGAAGGCTCCAAGCATGGGAGAGAAAACTATAAAGGAAGCGGAATTTGCAGCCTGGAAGGAGAGAAGGATGTTTTAGGTAAGACCCTCAAAACAGACTGTAAGTCAAAAGAGCAGTGAAACTGACCACACAAAAAACAAAGTACTCTGAGTCAAGAAAAGATACCATGAACAAAGGTATCGATTGGATGACTGATCAGAAGAAGGTAGTGGCACAGTCTAAACGAATATCTAGCAAAGTCAGGGAACCTGTGCAAGTTAACAGCAGTAAGAAAAGAGGAAAGTGACTGGAAAATTGGACGAAGGCTCCGAAGAGGCAATTTCCTAAACAAGAGATGTCAGTGGTTAATGAGCTTCTTCGAGGCATGCGCAACTTACTAGTCAATAAGGAAAGGCAAATCAAAACAATGAACTATAACTTTTTACCTAGTAGGTGGCCCAATTTCCCAATTTTGGCCAACAACAGTGATTGGCAAAGATGTGAGAGTGGGCACCCGTGTACATCCCAGGGAGAGTGGGACCAGGACTGCCCGTCTGAGTACTAGCTGGCAGTGGTTACTGAAAGTAGGTGTGCATACATCTTGGAATAATTTCCCTCCTGGGTTTGTAAGCCACGGAAATTCTTGCGTGTATCCCTCCCTCCCAGTTAATGCCGCGTCTCTTGGTGTAGGTTAGTTGAGATACCCTTCGTTCCTTGTCCTGACTGGATGATATATTGGTGACTGGCCATTAGGTGGCATCATAACTGTGTTTTCAGGAGGTAGCTCAGGTGCCTGGTGCTAAGGAAGCGGACAGAGTAAAATGTTGCTGATTTGGTGTATGAAACACGTGTAGCAGTGAGAAGCAATGAACTAGGTGTACAGAGAAGGGAGAACAAACAAAAGACATCTGCAGGTTGAATTAGTGTATGAAGGTTTACCTTGGGTCTTTTTTAAGATCATTTTTTTTACAGATCAGTTTTAGGTTCACAGCAAAACTAAGAGGAAGGTACAGAGATTTCCCGTGTATCTCCCCCCCCCCCCATACACATCGATTTCCCGATTATCAACATCTCTCATCATGGCCCATTTGTTACAGTCCTGGAATCTGACACATCATAATTACCCCAAGTCCATAGTGTGCATTAGGGTTCACTTGGTATTGCACATTTTTGGGGTTTGGACAAATGCATGATGACCTGTATCTATCATGATAGTAGTATCATACAGAGAATTTTCACTGCCCTAAAAGCCTTCTGTGTCCCCCTGTTCATCCCATCTTCCCCAGAACCCACCTTGGACCTTTTTATGGCAACGAAGTAGCCCATTGCTAGGCTGCAGTAAAACCTCTCAGACATGGGAAGCCATCCACTTCCCAACCTGCATTGAGTTTGTGCAGTGACCAAGACCCCTGGTCTCCTCCAGGCCTGAGTCCTTGATCCTCTCAGACCTGAGTTGTCACAGGGAATGGCCTCTGATGTCCTATAACTTTATGGCTTTTTCCATGCAAGAAAAGGCTCAGTAGTTCAAGCTACTTTAAACTATAGACTTCATTTAACTCTTGGAAGTATTTCAAGACTTCCTCTGCCTTGCCTTCACCACCCCAGGTAGCCTGACAAACGTCACTGAGCTGAACGTCTTGCTGGCAAAGAGTTCAACGGCAAAAGCTTGTGTTTGAGAGTCTTTCTGGCCCACACATCAGCTGGAAGTTCACCTTTGGTATCTTATGTATAGAATTCAACCAAAGCCATCCTGGGGACACAGACATGGGTACTTTGATTGCTGCTGCTGTGCTGGGTTGCATTCTTTCTCCCCTGGTGGTTATGGTGCTGCCCGCCTCCTGCCAACATGGCAGCCAGATGCCCAATGAAAGTATGCGAAACGCTGGCTGCATCCGATGCAGCACGACTCTAAAGTTAGCACCTTTGTGATCAGCAGATGGGTTAGCAAAATAAAGACACAGCGCCCACCGGACCAGCTGTTGGATCATGTGAAAGTTCCCTCCCTCCCCCTCTCCCTCCTTCCAGAGGAGCTGCCCCTTCAGTGGGAGCAGGGATGGACTGCTCTCTGCACAGAGTGGGTCTGCGTAGGAGAAGATGAGCCCCCCAGGCCATCTCTGGTCACTGGAGTGCCACGGGGGAGGCGTGGCACCTGGCATCCCTTCTTCTCCTGGACCTTTGATGTGTGGCTGGCATGCTCCTCTTCTGTCTGGCACCTCCTGGGTTGTGGGCATGAAGAGGTTACAGCAGCCGGGAGCCTGCTGAGCTGAGTTAGCACTTCCCTCTGCATCCACAACCTCTCCAAGGAAGGGCTCTTTTGCATCACGGAAGAGGGGTGGCTGTGTGGGCGCTCCCCCCCCACCCCCCTTGCTGGCAGTAGATCCCAGCAGGGGTTCATAACCATGTCTCCTTCCCCTCCCCACAGCCCGGTGAGGAGGGAGTCGCCAGGAGAGAAAGGCATCCAGAGGGAAGGATGAACCACGGACGCCTCGGTCTGGAGCTGCAGAGTGTCCCCACTGTGCTCGCTGCCTGCATCTGGTCGTCCTGGGGCGCGCGGACCCTGGACAGCGGTGCTAGGGCTCCGGAAGGAGGAAGACCAGGGCTGGAGCTGCCGAGCAGCCTGAGCTCCTGCCTGCAAGGCCAGCTCCCTGGGGAGCCGGGCAGCCTTCTTGCCCCCTGCCCTCCTCCCTGGAAGCAGCCGTGGAGGAGCCGGTCCGCAGCGCTTTCCTGCAGCTGGCGCGGGACCCAGCGCTCTCCAGCGGGCAGCAGGGCTCAGCAGCCTTCCAGGTGACCCCCTGGGAAGACTGAGTGGGGGACCAGGCCTCAGTCACTTCTCCCAGACAAGAGGAAACAACTTCTGTTGGTAAAACTTAGGTTTTCCTTGCACCAAACTCCTGGAGCTGAGCAAGATCTGCCGAACCCTGTAGGGTTCCATTTTTCACTTGGTGTTTGAGAAAAACCCACAGGGAGTGGGTGACAAGAGGAAGATACATTATAAACTTTGGGGGCGGGGACATTTTCTTGGAAGTGACAAGTAGTGTCAGAGCTACAGTTCCCCAGCCAGTGACGTCATCCTGCACTTGGACACTTAGGAAGGTCTGGACGCCGCCCCAGGACCAATACCAGAGACCCCAGGGGAGCCATGGAGTCCACGCTGGAGGCGGCCAGCCCTGCCACAGGCCCGGTCACCTTCTCCCACGTCTTCGGTCAGCAGTGCCAGCTGATGGAAGCAGGTAGGAGCGAGTCGCGCGGGTGGTGGAGACTTGGGCCTCTGTGTCTGCTGTCTCTCATCTGTAATTTGGAATGTGAGGGACATCAGTGCTGTGATTGGCCGGCATATTTACTGTAAAGTTTTTAGGACACGTCATGAGGCCAGATGTGCCACTTGGGCAGGGTAATGAGGGCCCCCATTTGTCTCTTGTTGTTTCTTTCCTCTGTGGCTACCCAGACGATGAGGAGGGATCTCATGACGTGGCCACTCTTTGGGGGCAGGTGCCAATCCAAGACCTGCTGTCTTTCGTCCAACTGCCCCAGTGCTGTGGAAGGTGGCACCTCAGGCCTCTCCCGGCACCATGGAGTCACCGAGGTGCTCATGGTGGCATCACCCTGAGCAGCCTCTCCTGGCCTCGGTTCTGTTGTGGGGACTCCTCACTGGTCTTTGCTCACGATTCCGCCTTATAAGAAGCTCGTGTTCTATCCTGGAGGGAGCTTGAGGTGGGCTTGGCTTTGCCCTGTGCCAGCCATCACGCGTTTGGTTATAGAAAAGATGAGTTGAGGGTGAATCGTTTGGTGCCGGCGGTCACTTTGGTGGAGCCTGCGGACTGAGGCCTGATGTGGTTATGGTTATGCTGGACTCACATGAGAAATGGAGGGGTCTGGTTCCCTGTTTCCTCCGAGTTTGTTCTTATGGTTGGGAAGGACCACATGTTTCTCCTGTGGTTTCCTGGATGTTAAAGGGTTAAATGTGAGCTTTGGCTGTGAGTTCTGGCAGAAGGGAAGGAGACTGTATTGAGTCAGTGGTAATGCCTTCGTTTGGTGGCTGCAGATCTGACCCCTTTGCCTTGGGAATCTGTCTCCAACTGCAAAACAAGAGGACTGGACTCCAGGCTGCCTGGTCCATCGCAGCCTCAGCTTCTGTGAGCTGAGAGGAGCCCAGTGCCATGGGGAGGACAAACATGAGCTGGTTTCTCAGGACAGGAGGTGTCTGCACAGGGAGTGGGTGAATGAGGGCTCTGTTTTAGGCTGTGTGACCTCAGATAAGTTACTTAGCCTCTCTGTGCCTCAGTTTCCTTATCTGTGAAGTGGGGATAACTAAGCAACACTCCATTGGGCCATTGCAAGGATTAAATAAGCTAATGCATGGAAAGCTTAGAACAGCCTGGCACCTGACCAGCACTGCTTTTAGTGTCCGTGTTTATTAATGCTTCCAGGGAGGTGGGAGACTGCTAGGCACGAGTCTTTCCAGAGGCCGGTCAAGACCTCTCTGAAGAGCAGCGTAACTGCCTGCAGGCCTAGGAGCTCTATAGCCTCACTTGACCCCAGCTTGTCTGGAAGGTGGAGAGTCTCCCTTCTGTGTGTCTGTGACTGTGTGACCTTCAGGGTCCCAGCTGCCTCTACTCCTGCAAAAGGAGGGGGGCGCAGGCAGTTTTCTGGGGCTGAGGTTTCTACTTCTCTGAAGTTACCTTGGGAAAGCAGGTTGGATTTCTGAAGTGCCCCTGCGCTGTCCCCCATGGCTTTATTCTCTATACATTTGGAGGCACTTAGGCCTAAATCAGGCTGGGAAGTCCTGTCTCCTTTTATCAAATAAAAAAGTCTTTTATGTCAAGAGAGCGATGCAACGTGGAATAATAATGACCAGCTGTCTCGAGGGAGAGCACGCCCCCTGGAGAAACGAAAAGAGGAATAATTCACTGCGAAGTCCAAGGAGCTCCCTCAGTCAGGAGGTGGAAGGGGTGGACAGCAGACATGGCTACATCTCCAGCCAGCCACCTGCGGTCTGGTTGTACCACAAATGAGGTCTCTGAGACAGACGGGAATGATCCCATGACCCCAGGGGCTTAGAGCTGTGTTACTCACATCTGTTCCCAACAGAAGGCAGCTGTCACATGTGTTCACTGAGCACCTATTTAATTTTCTAAAACCCCACTTGATTTCCACAGGCAAGGGAAGCATTTGGGGGTTGCCTGCATGTCCAGGTTCATGCAGCTGGGAAGCAGCCAGAGGGGATATGAACCCTGGTCAGGTGCCCATGACGGTGCCTTTGACCTCCAAAGTCTGTGGTCTCTGGTGATGACTTGGGTTAATCCTTCGTATCTGTAAGTATCTCATGTCTAGGAGAAGTTGATTCCTGAGAGATGGAGCATGCTTACTGAGGGGGATGAACATAAAGGGCACATTGAATTTAGGGGGGCAGGAGTAGACCCCTGGCAGCAGGGTGGCATTGGGTATGCCTGGGACCATGGAAAAAGTATAGAGTTCTTTCTCATTCAGTCCTAGTTCAGCTGTTTGCTAGCTGTGTTAACTTGATAAAGCCCAAATCCCTAAAACAGGGAATGCAAACTATAACGCTGGGGCCAAGTCTGGCCCACCACTTGCTTTTGTACATAAAGTTTTATTGTACATAGCCATGTGTATTCACATATGTTTTGTCTGTGGCTGCTTGTGTGCTACAATGGTACAGTGAAGTAGCTGTGACCTGAAAAGATGAAAATATTCACTATCTTGCTCTTTGTAGAAAAAAAGCATGCTGATCCCTGTCCTAGACCAACGTGCATGGCATAGAATAGGGGGTAGACAGGATTTGTGTGGGACAATGTAGAAGGGTGCAAGTCTGAGAATTTGGCTCTGACTCCTTCCTTGCTGGCACCTTCATGGTGCCTTACTTTTCTCATATCTCCCTCCCCATCCCTATCTCCCTCCACGTGCTTTAGGCATTGCTTCCGGAAGTATATAGAGTACATCTGGAAGTCCTAGAAGAACAGAGTTCTCACTGCATGCCCAGATCTATAGCTCTGAGCTGGGCAAGTTCATGTCTCCTTCCTCTTCACGACCACCCTGCAGATAAATGGTTCATTTCCCGTTTAATGAGTGAAGTTTAGATGTTGGCGGCAGTTTAGATGTAAAACTTCAGTCAGCTAACCTCAAAGCCTGTACTGAAAAATAGCCACAGGGATATGAAGTACAACATAGGAAGCATAGTCAACAACACTGCAACAACTGCCAGGTGCCAGGTGGGTGCCATCCCGCTTCAGAATAGTTTGTCCTATGAAGTGAATTCTCTTCTTTTTCTGACCCCTCGTCTAAATTTCTTCCTTTTTCCTTTGGCTCTGGCTGTTGCTTGAAATGGTGGGTGAGATGCCAGCCTGGCCGGGCAAGCGTGATGGATGGAGGCTACCTTCTCCAGTCGTCCTGCCTGAACTCCTTCAGGTGGGGGCTTCAGGCCACATTCCCACTGCTGACTTCGAAGAAGAATCCTGTGTCACCTCTGGTTTCTGGCTGTTTCTGGCATCTTTCTGAGGATGTTGGGAGAAACTCCAGGGGGATGGGCAGTACAAACCCAAGCTTCAGTACTGTTTGTCTCCATGTAGCTGAATAATGTCCTTGCTCATCCCCTCCTTGGCTCCCAGAATGTAGGAGCAGGGTGCCCCTCTGACCTGGCGCTTTAACTATGTCTCTGCTGAGGGCTCTTGACTCGCCCTTCGTCCTAAAAATCTGGTGGTTGGAGGACTCCAGCTTGTGGCCAGTGCTCTAGGGACTTTATTCTTGCTATGACTTGCTAAGCTGCCCCATGTCATCCTAATTGATTTCCAACCTGTCCCTTATGAGTGGAAAGCATTTCTTTTCTCTTTTTTAAAAAATATATATTTTATTGATTTTTTTACAGAGAGGAGGGGAGAAGGAGAGCGAGAGAGTCAGAAACATCTATGAGATAGAAATATCGATCAGCTGCCTCCTGCACACTCCCTACTGGATATGTGCCCGCAACCAACGTACATGCCCCTGACCGGAATCGAACCTGGGACCCTTGAGTCCGCAGGCCAACGCTCTATCCACTGAGCCAAACCGGTCAGGTCTGGAAAGCATTTCTGTAGAGTTGCTTTTGTTTGACCAGAATGACAAGAGTCATCCTGTCCAGTATGTCCTGCTGACCCTGCATGAATCCATGCCCAGCTCAGGGGCAAGAGGGGACAGAGGGAGAGGCCAGCCAGGTGACAATGCTGATGCACCTGAACTGCTGCTGTTCAGCTCTGCTCCCGGCTTGCAGCTCAGAAGCCTCTACCAGTTATGGACCAGTCCCCAGCTCCATACCAGGTACACACTCAGACATACATAAGCCATGTCCGTCTGTCGGTCTGTCTCATAAATCAGGCTGATCCCTGGAGCCACATTCTGGTCATCTTTTGACTTTATTCCCTTGTTCCTTCTTAAGGCTGCCAGCTGAGTCCTATTTCCTGCCTTTCGAACAACATGGGAATCCATCTGAATAGATAGCCTGTATGGATTTGAAAGCCACTTTCTTTATTTATAACCAAGCAGAGAGAGAACTAAGATTTATGGCCTCTGCTGTGAGCTGAGCACACCGGGTACTTCTGCAAAATTTAAACGGAAGAAGATGAGCAAAGGAAAGAGCCCCCTGTCCTGTCTTTCCATGTGTGGGAACGGGAATGTGGTTTTAAGGTTTCCTTTTAGATAACCAGGCAATGGCTGTCTCTGAACTGTTCCTGGCCTGGCAGTTTCTCCAGTAGGAACAGAATGTTTGGACATCCTAACAAGGTATTATTTTCATGACCATAGATAGTTGAGTCCAACCATAGCTGACTGACACTTATTCTGGGATGGCCATTATGTAAGTGCTTACATGGTACCTAATTTCATCCTTGTCACATCCTGGGAAGGCAAATAAAACCATCCCCATTTTATAGATGAGAACACTGAGGCCCATGAAAGGAAATAGTTCTCTTAACTAGTTAGTAGTTGAGTCAGGCTGCAAATTCATGCCATCTGGATTCAGAGTATTCCTGTTCTTCTGTCCAGACCTTGTCAAATTTCCCAGCTCCTCCAGGAATTTATCCACAGAAATGACTGTTGAACATCGGTGCCAGCAACTGAATGTTGCTGAATGACGGTGGGACCTGCAGTAGCCAGAGAAACTGAAAGCAGTGTCCCTCCTCCAGGAGGCATACGTCCTCTGTGCTTTCCCGACATTATTCATAATGTGTTGAGTTGAGTTTACTGAGGTCAGCGATTAAATTGTACTAGTTGTCTTCCCATCCTCCAGACTTCATAGGTTGCTGGTGACATTGCAGATTTCATCAGTAAGATGCTAACAGGTTCGTTTTAAACCAAGTAGTTCATCCTTTTACAGATGAGAAGCTGTTAGGATAAAAAGGTGTTTATGGAATCTGGCAAAGCACAGTGTGGTTACTTTCATTCTCTTTCTCAAGACTGACTCTTCAGAGGCCTTGGGTTAGCTTTAGGGATCCAGGGCAGTGGGGAAAGCAGTTTAGTCCAGTCGTGTCATGGGCTGCTCAGATGGAGTCCTCTTATCTCCAGGCTCTTAAAGGTGCCAGGTCTACTTCTTGTGCACAGTGGACCAAGTGGTGGGCACTGCGCTCATTGCCTTCCTCCATCATCTGCTCCCTAACCAAACTCAGTCCAAAGGTAGGGCTTTCTCAGCATCCTGGCCATCTTCCTAGGATGCAGGTACTCCCAGCAATATCCCTGGACCATGTCTTGACCTCAGAAGTTCCCACGGATGATGCTTGAGGGAAAAGCAGTGGGAAGAAGTTGCATGTGCAGAAGCCCTGGCTTGTCAGCCACATGGTCGTCACAGGTCGTTATGCTAGGAGCAGTAGCTGGTCTCTCATTGACTTACTTCTCCAGAGACCTGCTCGTCAGAGGCATGGACTCAAATGCTTGGGTTCAAATCCCAGTTCTGCTGTTCACTAGCTGTGTGATCTTGGGCAAGTACCTTAACCTTCTGTGCCACGGTTTCCTCGTCTATAAAAGGATAATGGTTTACCTACTTCATAGGGTTGTGCTGAGTCTGACAATGCGTTAAAATGAGTAAAGTGTTTATCACAGTACCTGGCACAGAATGCATTATATGTAAACATTTGCTGCCTCTCTTTGTCCAGGCTGCTATAACAGAATACCATAGGCCGGGTAGCTTAGACAAAAACAACAACATTGATTTCTCTCGAAGTCCTGGGGGGTCTGAGATCAGGGTGCCAGCCGATCTGGTGTCTTCTCACAGGTCTTCACGTGGCAGAAAGCAGAGAGAAAACGTTCCTTGTAGTCATGTCCATTTGCACCAGTAAAAAGTTACTTCCCCCCACTCCCTGGCTAATCATTGTGGTTCCAAAACACTCAGAATGCAACGTTTGTTCTCTTCTCAACTCCCAATACCAGGAATCACCAGATCTATGAGAATTTCCATCCACCAATCACAGAAGATGTGCAAACAAGGTCCTCACTGGACCCAGCTTACCTGGGATGGGCCAGTTCATGTCTCTCTTCCTGGTATAATTATTAACAGCACCTGCACCCATTCTCAACATGCCGTCACTGCCATGATACAGAAGATGGGCAGCCTTAAAAAGGGGCAACTGAATACGTAAAATTCAAATGTGATTAAACAAAACATCTGCTCTTGGAGGCAGTAGTTTAAGGTCAAAAGAGAGTCAGTGGAGGAAGCAAATATTTGGTTTGGAACAGGGTCCAGATGGGCCAGGTGAGCTGGGCCCTACTTCCCAGGGTACCAGGTGGGGCATCAATGATGCTAGATTTCATTCTCCAAGAGCAGAAAGAGCTCAGCTATCTTCTATCTTATATAATAAAAGCCTAATATGCTAACTGTCCGATCATCTGTTGGCCATTC
>PVJC01027547.1:0-23182 GCA_004026665.1 Murina feae
CCGCTTTGGCATATGTCTGAGATTTTGTTGCCTTTGTATTCCTCTAGTATTTTTATGGTTTCCCGTTTTACGTTTAAGTCCTTTATCCATTTCGAGTTTATTTTTGTGTATGGTGTGAGTTGGTGGTCTAGTTTCATTTTTTTGCATATATCTGTCCAATTTTCCCAGCACCATTTATTGAAGAGACTGTCTTGATTCCGTTGTATGTTCTTGCCTCCTTTGTCAAATATTAATTGAGCATATTGATTTGGGTTGATTTCTGGGCTCTCTATTCTATTCCATTGATCTATATGTCTATTCTTGTACACAATGGAATACTGTGCTGCTGGAAAAAGGAAGGAGTTCTTAGCATTTGCAGGAGTATGGATGGAGCTGGAGAACATAATGCTAAGTGAAACAAGCCAGTCAATGAAAGAAAAATACCACATGTACTCACTCATCTATGGATAATAATAACCATTATAAACTGGTGAACAAAAATGGATACAGAGGCAGAGCAGCATCAAACAAACTGTCTTATTACAGCAACAAGGACAGGAACATTGGCGGGGTGAGGAGGGGCGGTAACAGATCAGCCAAGGGACTTTGGTGCATGCATTTAAGCATAAATAATGGACACAAAACACTGGGGGCTAGGGGAGGTGGGCGGAAGGGCAGGTGAAAAAAGAGATATATGTACCAATCTTTGTAAAACTTTATGTAATAAAAAATAAATAAAAAAATAAAAAATAAAAAAATAAAAAATTCATCACTAAAAAAATATAAAAAAAAAAAAGAAGACTGAGTTCTAAATGAAAATGGTAATATATTGGTGTGTTTATAATAATCTGCACATACTTCTCAGAGGAAATTTTACTGGAGAGATTAAGTTAATATTTTATTGTTATAGTCAGAGAAGATAAAATTTAAAACATGGAAGAATTATAATATTGCACTCTAAAGTGCAGTATACTGGTTTTAATATTCAAAATCAAGTAGTGTTTATTGAAAAATAAATGCTGAATTTGGGGGCTGTCAGCATTATTTATAATGGATGTTTTCCCACAGTGCAAGGAGGTATTAATATTTCTTTATTTTCCTAGATATGCAGTTAACTAGGCTGTTAATGTGCTAACTGAGGTGGAAACATTATTTTGATCTCTATGTTTTGTCACATTAGTTTTATTGCTAATCCTCCTTCACTCATTTGATCTTAAAACTGGCTGTTTTTCCTGTTGTGTGTTTATTTCTACAGAGGCTTAATCTCTTCAGGATGTTCAATTAACAGTGGGTACTGCAAAAGATTACTTAAAGTACATCTAATGAAACTATTTTTGGGTCAGAGGCTGAGGGTCCTGCGTCTCAAAGCAAGAAAGCATATTAATAAAGCTAAAAATATATCTCATTGTAATATTTTCAAAACAATTATTACATAGTGTCTTGTTATGTTTCTTCCTTTTACTTGAGAATATGGGGAGGACTGATAACATTTTATAAATCAGAAAGTTTGGGAATATCTAAGCAAGAATATATAGTAGCACTGTTAAACTATATATATATATATATATATATATATATATATATATATGCCCAACCAGCTGTTATGACTGGTTGACCAAGCAACCGGTCGACTGGTAGCTATGATGTGCACTGACCACCAGAAGGAAGACGCTCAACGCAGGAGCTGCCCCCAGGTGGTAAGTGCACTCCCACAGCCAACCTCCCGAGGTCCGTTCCCTCGGCCATTTGGCCCCAATCAGGACTGGGCAAGATGGCCCTAATGGGTCCTGATTGCCAGCCAGGCTGAGGAACCCCACCCACGCATGAAATCATGCACCAGGCCTCTAGTTGAATATAATCTTAAAAAAAAACACATGATAGCAATAGACAGTTATTTAGTTAACAAATATTTACTGAGCAACATTAGGTCTAATGCACTGTTCCAGGAAAGTAATAAACATCAGTGAATATATCAGTAAAATCACTGCCTTTGTTAAGTTTACATCCTGCAGGGATATAGAGAGAGAATTTAAAAGGGAGAATAATAAAGAAATTATATAGTATTTTAGAAGTTGGAGTGTTATTAGAAAAAATATAACTGGGAAAGAGGGATAATAGGTAAGTTGTAATTTTAAATAGGGTTGTCAATGTAGGCCTTATTGATAATTTGGTATTTAAGTAAAAACCTGAGATATCTGGAGAAATTGTGTTCCTCAGGCAAGAGTTTGCCATTTGGGTTCAAGAAATAGCGAAAAGGTCAGAGTGGCTGGGACATAGTAGTGAGGGCGCCTAGTTGAGAGAGGTCACCGGATTGGAGCTGGGAGATCCTTGTAAGCCTTTCTATGCAGCTTGGCCCAGAATTGCTTGGAGTGAGAAGGGGCGTCACTGGAAGGTTTACAGGAGAATTGTGCCACAATCTGTCAGCACTAACTTTTTAAAGGCTCACTGTGGCTTTTGCATTAAGCACAGACAGAAGGGAGCAGGATTGGAAGCAGGAGGCAAAGAAGAAGCATTTTGCAGTATTCATACAAGGGGGACTTGGAGAAACGTGGATATATTTTGAAGATAGAGCCAATAGGATTCCCTGTCAAATTAAGTGTTAAGGAGTGAGAGAAAAAGAAAGCATGCTTTTTACATATTAAAAAAGACTATGGTTTAGAGAGTGCCCAAGTGTGTCCAAGGACATGTACCTATTAAATAACATATGACATTTAAATTCAGGTCTATCTCATGCTCCAGAAGCTCTTAATCACTATATTAGGTGGGTGGGGAAGGAGGCAAAGGGATGCTATAGCATCACTCATCTTCCCCCACCCCATCAAAACAAGTTTTCTCTTGTAAATAATTTCTCATTTTTGGCCTCTACATCTTACAATTCTCATTCATTTCTGTTTTGGTCTTCTAGTTATGTTTGCCTCCTATTCAGTTTTCAACATAACCCTAGCATTTGGATTTTTATCAAGGCTAAAATAAATACTCTTATTTTGAGCCAAGCTTATCCTGATAACATAATTATGAGAAAAATTGTTAAGCCATTGAAAGAGGCTCTGTCAAAAGACAAGGGAAAAAAACAACCTTCTTACTTTTCAAATTTTGATATGGAAATTAGTATGTGATTATCATCCACAAGCATGTTGTTACACATCAATTAAATTCACAATGCCTACAATACTTTAATTACACACTACTAAGAGCTGGAAAATTTTATATGGCATGCTTCAGATAGTCATTCCCAGATGTCAAACTAAATTATAGGTGAGGAAAAAAATATGTGCAATGTCATGATGATATGGACAATTGATATAAATAATACAGTTCCTGTTTATTTACCTCAATTTTCAAGGGTATGGATTTTATGGGAGAGAAACATTTTTATCATTGTCATCTGCAAATCCAATTTCAAGACAGAATATGAGGACTTCAAAGGCAGACACTTGTGACTCTGTGTTGATGAACCAAATTAAAGAAGAAAAGACTGCCCAACCTGGTTTGGCTCAGTGGATAGAGGGTTGGCCTATGGACTAAAGGGTCCCAGGTTTCATTCTCGCCAAGGGTATATGCCCAGGTTGCGGGCTTGATCCCCCTCCCCCAATAGGGGCATGTAAGATGCAGCCAATCAATGATTCTCTTTCATCACTGATGTTTCTATCTCTCTATCCCTCTCCCATCCTCTCTGAATAAAATATATTTCAAAAAGAAAAAGAAGAAAAGACTAAAGCCATGGATGAAGTTCATGTTGTTTTATTTTGTGTTTGGCTAGGCTTTCTGTTTACAGAAGGAGGAACCTTTGGCACACAATACATAAAAGATTTATCTTCATAAAACTATAGTTCCTCAAGAAAATCTCAGATTCCCCCTTAAAACATGGGTTATAATTTACATTTATAAAGATTTTACAGCTGATAGTTGATCTCCATTTAATTTCACTTAATGAAGTAATGACATAACTTCAGTTTTAAAGTTTTACTTCAGCCTTTCAAGAGAAAAACTTGAAGTTCCTCTTAATCTTTTAGATATCAATTCCAACTTACAGTCAGTTTGAAGGACAACTCCTAGAGGTCATCACTAGAGAAAAGTATCATGAAGTGATGGCAAAAGCCAAGCCTGGGTAAATGTGTGTCCCCCTAAGGCACTTCCTGGCCAGGTTCATGTAGGTAAGTTACTTTAAGTTACTATACTAAGATTGTGTCAGACTTCAAAGAGTCAGTCCCCAACCTCTCCTAGAGACTATGGCTTTTTGAAATTTATTCCAGGGAAGTTATTTTTCTCACTATGGATTTAATACTGCTTTGAGCCTCCCTCACATTTGAACATATTGAACTTAGGAAACTTAGGTTTATATATAGACTAGGGGCCGGTGCACAAAAATTTGTGCACTTGGGGGGGGGGGGGCATCTCTCAGTCCGGCCTGTGCCCTCTCACAGTCTGGGACCTCTCAGGGGATGTCCACCTGCTGGTGTGCCTGATCAGCCTGGGTGAAGGGCTGATGGCTGTTTGCAGGCTGGCCAAGCTCCCCCAGTGGGAACCCTCACCCCAGTGGGGGTGTGGCAAGCTTGGGTGATTGGCTGAGGGTAGTTTTCAGGCTGCCCACAGCCCCTTCAGGTTTTGGGTCCCTACTGGGGTGCCTGGCCAGCCTGGGTGAGGAGCTGAGGGCCATTTTCAGGCTGTCCACAGTCCCTTCAGGGTTCAAGTCCCTACTGGGGTACTTGGCCAACCTGGATGAGGGGCTGAGGGCCATTTTCAAGCTTTCAGGCTGCCCACAGCTCCCATTGACCCAAGGTCCCTGTGAGGCTGGCTGGAATCAGGTTTCTGGGGTTTATTTATCTTCTGTAATTGAAACACTTGCTTTGAGCCAAGGCCTAGGCAGATAAGGAAGCCTTCTGTTTGTTTCAGCTCTGTGTCTTCTATAATTGAAACATTGTTACCATGAGCAGCGGCACAGCCAGTCTAGGTAGGCAGTTGCAATGGAAGCCTGCTGTTTACTCTAGCTCTGTGGCTGCCAGCCGCCAATTTGCCTGGGTTAATTTGCATACAGCCGCTCTGATTGGCCAGTGGGCATGGCTTGGCTGGTGGGCATGGCTTACGAGTCCCAGAGAGATGGTTAATTTGCATATTACTATTTTATTAGATTAGATACCTTTGGATAACAAGACCTCCAAAGTCATTGTAACCATTTTGAATGAATACAATGTCAAATCCTTGGTCTTACTCCCTTAATCCTCAAAAACATATATTTAGGCTTCCTTTTCAGTTCATCTATTCCATTTTTATTTAAGTACACAATTCTTTGGCCAAATACTTCTGACTCCTAACTCTTTTATTATTCCATTGAGGCTAGCCCATGTAAGTGTGGAGAAATAAAACTTTCCTGGATTTCTCAATGCTCCTGCTTTAACCTCATTGATACTGTTAGCCTCATGGTTCACAGAAACTTGATACTATGAGGTTAGTGTTTGTTCTCACTTCTCTTAGAATGTAAAAAAACACTTTCACATACCTTAAAAATTAGTTCTATAGTCATTAGCCTAGTTAATTTCTCTGATTTGAAAGGATAATGAAATTTCTCTCATCTTCCAAGACTACCTGGGTAGAGCCTTCATTAGGTTCCTAAGTTAAGCCCCAAGATACCTGGAGACTAGGGGGATTCCTCAGTTGGGATTTACATGTCAGAATGGGAGAAAGCTCTAGAATTTGAAGATCTCTCTAGGTAGGTGGGTCTTAAAAGCTGAGACTTGTACGGGTTGTATGGCTCCTGGAGAGATTTTATTTATAAAAGTGGAGGGAGACAGCTGCCTCCTTCCTTTTTATAAGCAGAGAAAAAATTTTTTTTCTCATCTCTCCTATGAATGTTTGGCCACTCACATAGGAGAATTAACAGAGGAGTACGTCATTGGCCAGATCTAGTTCCATGGCCCTGCTTATCTACCAGGAGGCTGGGAAATGTTGAGGAGGGTGTGTAAATTTAATGTGTGCTAAGTATCTTCACTATATCTTGGCTTCTGTTATGATCATTTCATAGCCTCATGGCAAGGAGGAAAATAGAGAATTAATTTAAGTGAAGAATAGTTCAAGAGCTTTAATTCTCCCCTTGTTACAACTCTCCAGCCTTTGTATCATCAATGCCTTAACATATTGCAAACTTTTCATTCCCTGACAAGTCCTACTCATACATTTGGAAGAGTTGGTAGTTGCCAACAGTGTTTCTGAAGGACCACCATTGAGTCCTAATGCTAGTGAAACATTAGGGATCATAAATTTCAAGGATAATTGAACAGTTTTGTTCCTGCCACATTTTTCTATCATATTGCTGCTCATTCTCTAGCCAGCATGGACATGGTTTTGCCATTTCTCTGTCATTTCTGTGTGGATTGACTATAAAGTGGTTCTAGTGGGCTATAATTTATGGTTGTTTTTCAAAAAATTCTTGACAGAAAAGTAGCACAATGGAAGTCTGGCTGCTAGGCATGATAACATAATATGATTTGTAATTAATTTTTTTCTCATACCACATTAGAAGTCACATCATAAAATACATTCTTTCTACAGTGAGAAAGAATCAAAAGTTCAAAATTGTCATTTGAAACTAAATATGAAAAAAAAGGAAAACTAATTGCTCATCATGGGTGTTTGTGGAATGCTTGTTTGTTCAGTCAATTCTTATTATCCATAGAAGTTATGTTCTTTAATGTTGTCACAAAAACAGAATTAGTGAATATTGAATCTTTGCTCCTATGAGAAATAGGGTTAGGTTTTTGCAAGCCCCTATCAACAACTTTTTATCAACCAATCAATACATAGCCTTTGTATTATGTGTTTTTTTAAAGATATCTTATTTAATATACAGGTTGTTGCCAAAAAATGTATGCACACATGGAGTAATTATAAAGGCAATGTTTATTAAGATACATTTCCTTTTCAAAAGGTAATAGAATTACCTGTTAAAGTGTGTATACATTTTTTGGGACACCTTATATATTATTGATTCATTAACACTGAAGTAATGGCCAACAGCACTGTAACTCATGCTTAAACAAAGATGACATAATACAGGTGTTTTCTCCTATAAAACACAGCTTTCCTGTACTCAGGAACACTAGGTAGCACTTCAGCATTAAGCTCAGAGCTATTTTAAATAAAATCACCAACAAAAACACACAAAAACTCAAAAAACATGGCACTAAGGAGATTCCCCCCAAAGGGCACTTGTTTACAGTATGAGATTTGAAACAAGAAAGCAGAGCGTCCCCTTGTTTCTCAGCTGGGAATGTGCATGTCCTGTTAAAAAAAAAGTGCTACTTTGTGCATACCATGAAAGACTGTGAAAATGCGATGAGTGTTGACTTTGGGGGTTACAAACAAATCATTGTGAGTCGGCAAATGTTAAAATGCAGAAGCCATGAATAATGAGAATTGACTGTATTTTCAAAGACACCAAAAATGAAATAAACACCACATTGTTGTCTCTATGGAGAAGCAGAAACGACAACTTTGATGAGATATTCTGTGAAATGAATAAAAAACATGGGAGAAGTTTGGAAACTAGATAGTTTTTAAATCCCTTATAAACACTGAGACTTTATGACTTTGTTTTGTGCCGATTATACACCAGAATGTCAAACCTAAAAGATGCCTTTGGACTCAGATTTTTTTAAATTTATTTCTAATAATTAACTGAGTTGTTAAGTTGTCATGCAATTATAACTTCTTTTTATGCATCGAATACCATCTTCTGGCAGAGTCTTAGATATTCTTTTGAACTTCAAAAAATGTTCTAGGATAATACGCAAACTTACACACACAGAAACACCCTATGGGTTATAAACAAAAGCACTTAGATTAGGCTTATATTCACATAATCAAATAAATATGTTGTTTTCAGTATATTCCCAAGGGGTCCCAGATTGGTGAGAGTGCAGGCCAGGCTGAGGGACAACTCCCTCCCCCCCCCCCATGCACGAATTTTGTGCACCGGGTCACTAGTGGATAATAAGAAACCTGCTACCCTGAATTTGCCATGCTGAAGAGATCTGTGGACAGAATATGCAGAGATGGAGAAAGATGCCCAAGGACCCCAGCTATTTCAATGCCCACCTGTTTGAGTCTTTCCAGATCAGATGCATGACATGTGATTAAAGAAACCTGGGAGATGACCAAGCCACAGCCATCTGACTGAACCTTCGAGAAACTGTAACCCAAAGCTGCACAGCTGAGCTTCTTCTGAAATCCTGACCCACAAAAATTGTGAGATAAAGCCATTATAGCGGAGCAGTGTGGGTGGGCAAAAGGAATAACTGTGTAACTGTCAAAGCTTTAAGAGCTGGGGCACCATATCAGATCCTATAGATTGTACTGATTGAAAGATCCAGTCTGTTACTTACCATTATTGAAGTTACGAAAATTCAGAGTTTTAGACTTAATTTTCAAGTGGTGTCTTACAATTTGAGTATGTAAGTTGTATGTATTTGTGTGTATAGAGGGGGGTGTGAACCTGGGGCAAAGCTCAAGTGAGTGTCATTTTAAGAATATAAAGTTTTGGGTACAGAAATGCATGATAGCCACACAGTGATAATAAAAAAATTTCCTGCCTTGATTGAAATCATATTTGTCTCTAATTTTTTAAGTATTTCAAAAAAAAAGTTCTGTTTTGCTTCTTTGGAGTAGAATGCACTTTGATGGAAGAATTAACTTTTGCTGTGAAAAAAATAAAAAAGCTCAAAATAATGGTTATTTCTATTTTGCATCAAGCTGATACATTTTGTATTTTAACCAAGACTCAACCCACACACTTCAAAAACATTGTTTTTTATTTTCTAAAGTTATTTTTCTGATGGGTTATTATCTGAGAGTGGGTTGGTAGAGATTTAATTTAATACAGCTCCTTTAAAAATAATTTCTTTTCAAACTAAAAGAAAGTACTTTTGCTGCTTTTAAGTTTGTTATATCAAGATATGCCTCTTAAAACCATATTTCACAGTCTATTTTTCTTTTACCAGTAATTATCCTGCTAATTCTTTCACTAATTTTTTATGACCCTGAAAGGAAAAAGAAAAAGAAGAAGAAAAAGATGAAGGTATAAAAGATTGAGAATTTAATGGAAAGGAAAACTTATTGTCAAGCAGGGAACCCAGTTCAGCACTGGGTCTGTGCTCTGAGTTTCTGAGTAAGAGACATGGATGGGTAGGTCATTTAAAGCCACACTGTCTCTGTCTCACTTTAGGAAAACAACATCTTCAGGACTTGAAGACGAGCTGCCAGTGTCTGGAGTTGTCAGTTAGGTAAATGCTGGTTTGATGGGAAGATGGCTTCTGTTTCAAAGGTGCGGTAACTTAGGGACAGTGGTATCCAGCTGCCTCTACTGCATATTCAGGATTATGACCCCAGTCAAAGCTGCACCACTGCCAGCAAGTGGGCTGTGTTAGATGTTGTTTACTCTGGTGCAGAAGCATAACAGCCTGTGGTTCAACATATTCCTGCTGCTGTTCACAGGAGGACCATCCTTGGATCTGATATTGGAGCAGCTGTTGGTAAAGCTGTTTGTCATTACCATGTGTCTGTCCACTGGCTCTCTATTCTAGACAGTTGAATCCTGTTGGTAAGCCAATGACAACATGTATTAGACACCATAGAGGTAAAAAGTTGGAAATAGCCAAAGCTGGATCTGATAATATAATGGTTAAGAATAGATGTGTATCTAAGGAGAATTTAACTCAAAAAGATTAAGCCCTGACTGGTTTGGCTCAGTGGATAGCGTGTCGGCCTGCGGATTCAAGGGTCCCAGGTTCGATTCCAGTCAAGGGCATGTACCTTGGTTGCGGGCACATCCCCCGTGGGGGATACGCAGGAGGCAGCTGATCGATGTTTCTCTCTCCTCGATGTTTCTAACTCTCTATCCCTCTCCCTTCATCTCTCTAAAAAAATCAATAAAGTATAATTTTAAAAAAGATTAAAAATATTCAAGTGAGCACCTTTGTGAAGAGGAGAAAGAAGTGGTTCATTAAATTCTTGTCCTCTATCAAGAAACAGCTTCAGCTTCAGCTTCCTCTTTAAACTTCAGTCTGACTGCCGGGCTCCCTCTGATTCAGCTTTTCTTTTGGAGGAAAAAATAATTTAGTTTTTAGTGCCTGAGCTTCCAATGATTATCTCCCAGATATTTAAGAGCAATATAAGGGATTCTTGAAAGAGATGTTTTTATTCTAGAACAATTTTCCTGTTACCTGCTAGGACCAGCATCTATATAAATTCAGCTCCCAGTTTTCAAGTGTTCGTTTCTAAAATACAATTTTTAGGGTTCTTCCCTTAATATGAATTCTCAAAAAGACTTCTTTGAAAGGATGCTTTAACATGAACTAATGTCCAAAGGTAATCATGAGTATTACCTTTAGGTGATTTCAAGAAAAGCGTATACATTTTTAATATGTAGAGAGATGCTGAAGGGCCCCTAAGATTAAATACAGGAAAAAAATAAATTAGTTAGAAACTGGGTAAATGAGAGTAATGATAAAGAAGATTTAGAAAATGTATCAAAAAAGGTCAAGGGTAGAAGAGAGCTCCGAATTGGTGTCTGATAATTAGGACCAGCAATATTTCTTACCCTCATTTCCTCACTTTCCTTCTGCTTAGATATGAAGAGATTTTTCTGATAAGGATTAAAACCAGAGTTCAGTTAAGAGAACAAAGCAGGCCCTGGTCGATTTGGCTCAGTGGATAGAGCATCGACCCACAGACTGAAGGGTCCCGGGTTTGCTTCCAGTGAAGGGCACATACCTTGGTTGCAAGCATAATTCCAAGCCCTGGTTGGGATGCATGTGGTAAGCAAACAATCAATGTGTCTGTCTTACGTGAATGTTTCCCTCTGTCTCTCCCTCTCCCCTGCACTCTCTCTAAAAAGAAAATCAATGGGAAATATCCTTGGGTGAGGATTAACAAAAAAGAGAGAGACAGAGAAAGAGACAGGGAGACAGAGAGAGCAAAGCAGATTCAGAAAGGTAGTTTAGGTAGCCAAAGAAAGTGAAATGAAGGACCAGTGATTTACAGAATTATGTGGCAGATTTTTCAAAATTAGAATTTATTATTCTAACATAAGAAACATTTGAAAAAAATTGGAGTACAGCATATGTAAATTAAAACTACTATCTTTCAATATGTGGATTTTCTGATTCTATTATTTGTTCCTCCTTTCTTGTTTGAGACATGGATTATTATTTATTTACTTATTGATTAATAAGGACTTTTTCTATTAAAGCTTTTTGTCTTTTATACCATTTATGTAAAGCAGACTTTAGTGTTGATCTTAAAATCCTAATAAAAGGGGGAAATCAGGTAATAAACTCGATTCCATTATAAAAGAGAAAGAATTTATTGTTAACAATAAAAGTTTATGTTTCTGGCTTTTGCCATTTTGGGATATTTTTGTGGTTGTTGTTGTTGTTGTTTTTCTTCCAGTTAAGAATAAACTTTAAACCAAGCTTATCCCTGAAACTGTTAGGCTCAGAATTAAAACAATTAATTAAATGGATTTAAAATTAAAGAAAACTTTGTTCTTAATTGGAAATCAGTTGGCTTTGGATAGATCAAAAACTAAATGGTAATGGGACACAATCAAAGTAAATTAAGATAATAAAACTTGTGTCTTCCTTTTCAGTATGATAAAGAACAGCATTAGATGATATGCCTGGAAAGCACTGCATGGTTAAAAAGTACAATAGTGAAGCCTGAAATTAAGCTACAACTAAAACTATGTATTTTCAGTGGCCTATTTCATAGCTTCTCTTCCCATCTGTATCACTTCATTAAATCAGCACAAAGAACTTCAAAATACCACGGCAAGTAATTTAATAAGAACTACTCAATGTACCTGATCCAATTTTCTGCAGCTAGATAATAAAGAGGTGAATGTGAGAGCATTCAAGATTTTTATCCAGTCTCATGGTTTTAAGTATCATCTGTAAGCTGAGGTCTCCCAAATGCCCATTTGCAACATTGACATTTCCACTGAAATCCAGCTACATGTACAACTGAATTGTTGCAAATTACCAACAGCCAAGCCCATATATTAAGCTAAATTTATAGATTAAACCATGTAATTGATTGGATCAATAACCAGGCATCTTTAGCCCTCTGTTTTCCTCACACCCACCTCTAATCCATTAGCAAGTCTTGTTTTTGTCTTTCTCCTAAATATATTTGTAAATAGAATGTTTCTCACCATTGCCACATGGCTGAAGCCCTCGTCTGTATCACCATCCCGGCCCTTCTGCCTTTTCTGCCTCTACTTTTGCTTCCCTACACAGTCTATTCCCCAGATACCACCATCAGTAATCGTCTTAAAGTATAAATCAGATCATTTCACTTTTCAGCATCAAACCTATCAGTGGCTTCCTTTCTTCAATAGACTTACTAGTAGACTCAATCCCAAACTCTTTACCATAGACCCCCCTCCCATTATCATTTTCTTATCACTACCCCAACACTCATATTGGCCTTTCTCCTGCCTCGAGGTTTTTGCATTTTCTGTTCTCTCTGCCTGTCACACTTTCTCCCTCAGTTTCATACACCTAGTTTCAGCTTAAAGGCCACTTCCTCACCTCACTCTTTTAGCTCTATTTTCTACACAGCACTTATCTGAAATGATGTTTCTAATTTACAAGGTCACTATTTCTCCATAAGCAAAAGAAAACAGGAAGCGTCCATAATTATCATGTAGTCCAACCATCTTGTACTGTTTGAGAAGAAACAAGAGCTTTTTGTAGTTTAAATTATTTAGTGACATTGTGACTTGAGTTCAAGGAATCTATAATGTGTGATATCACTTTCACTCTCTTATTTAAAAATGCTTTTAGTATGAACTTCTGCTGTTGACAACCTAAAATGTCTAAATTATGTATTTTTTTATGAAACACAGTAGACAGAATACCTCATGTGCAGCAGAATAGCCTAAGACAGAAAACTAATAGAGAAATGTCAGCAATGTGGGCTCCTGTATACTTACTGCCAACAAGTTATTTATAAGAATTTAGTTGCTGAAATTAGTTTGTTTTGTTATGACTTTCATTGTTTCTCCTTAGAGGGTTGAAAAACAAATGTGGGTATTTGAAGACTTTGGCTCATTTCAAAATAATAAGTCCTTTATTATTGAGGAGTTTTGGATACAAATATTGTGATTTACATAAATCATTCCTTTAGGAAGAATGTATTAGTCAAAACATGATCAGCATTCTATTAGCTTCTATGTGATGTGCATAAAGAAAGCAGAAAACAAGGTTTTCATCTTTTAAGTTTTCATGGTAAACTTGCTGCCATACATGATGACGCTAAGCCAGTAGCTCAGAGGTGACACCTAGCTGATGTCAGCACAGTACCATATCAGCATAGAAGGGGTATAGCTGATTTTTCAGAATTACTGCAAAGAGCCAATAAAGTCAATGGAACATATACTTATGAAGCTTTACGGTATACAAAATAGTGTGCCATGTTTAGTTAGTGCAGAATAAAAAGATGTGAATGGATTTCCACATGGCTTCTTTTCTAAAGGGGAGAGCCACTAAGTATACAAATAGTTACCATATACTCACACATGTTAAATTGTTCTGTGAGAAGTACTAACAAAATGTTATAGATATTCAGAAAATAGAGAGGTTGCAATATGATGAAAGCATGAGTAAGAAATTCTTCTGGAAGGCTGTGGCATTTGTACAGTATCTTGAGGGCTAACGGTATTTTTATGGACAAGGATGAGAAGAGTTCTGTGGAAAGGAAACATTAAGGATGAAGAGAATTATACATAGTCAAAGAAACAGAAACAAAAAATTGGAGTTTACTTGGGAAATGGGAAGTAACTTGCTTTGGCTGGAAACTGTGCATGTTATTGGAGATTCAAAGGTCATCAATGATAAATGAAATAGTTTATATTTAATCCTCTAAGTAATGGGGAGCTACTAGGTTTTGTGACTATAAAGGTAATGTATTTAGAGTTGTACATTAAGAAGATTAATCTGTAGCAAGAGATAAAATTAGAGTAGAGAAAGTCCGAAGACCAATTAAAAGGCAATTTTGATAGTTCTGCTGGGAGATAATGAGAGAAGGGACCATGAGAATGGAACAGAGGAGACCGATTCAAGAGATTAGCGAAGTCAAACCGTGGGATTTAGCGATTAATTGCAGGTGAATGGCAAAACGGTTCGAGAAGGTAAAAGTGATAATGTGGTTTTAAGCTTGAAAGACTAAGAAAATTAAATCACTGAAAGAAATAATAAATTCTATAGGATATAATGGAACTGTTTTGGAATTCTATTTGAAACTTGGTTTTAGACATATTTGAGGTATTGTGCAAGTAAAAATGCAGACCCAGACATAGGAAAAGAATCAGAACTGGTGATATAGTTTGTGTGAATATGTGTGGATGTATGGGTGATATAAACTTAAGTAACTGTTTGTTACATTGTAAGAGTCGATGAGCTCACTAAAGGAGAAACAATGAATATTATCCCGTACATGAAAGAGTGAAATGAAGAAAAGGCATAGAAGAGACAAGGAGTTGTCAGAGTTGGAGGAGAATCACCAGACACAGGATCGATAAATCAAGAAAAAAAAAAAAAAAAATATATATATATATATATATATATATATATATATATATATATATATATCATAAGATTATTTCAGATTGTGTTTTTAGACTTTCTTTAATTTCAGAAGGGACTTTGAATGTTTTTATCCCCATCCTAGTAAAGATAGAATTGATTTAAATAACAAGAAAACTAACTCTAGGTAAGAAATCTTAAAACACTATTTTTCTATTTAAAAAATTTGGCTACATACTTTATCAGAAACCTCATTAAGTATTCAATTTTTTATTCACCCATTTGACAAGTATTTGTTAAGCATGGAGCACACTTAATGTGAAATTGGAGAAGTATGACTGGAGGCTATTAACAGGAGAAATATATTCTGCCACTGATTCTTTGACCCAGAGATGTTTGTGCTTTATTAGTAAGGGAAGTAAGTAAATAAGCCATTAAACTTTACATATGGTGCACACATACATTCCTAATGTAAATATGTGTGTGTGTGTGTGTGTGTGTGTGATTTTTTCAGAGAGGAAGAGAGAGGGAAAGAGAGTTAGAAACATCGATGAGACAGAAACCTCAATCAGCTGCCTCCTGCACGCTCCCTACTGGGAATGTGCCCACAACCAAGGTACATGCCCTTGACCGGAATCGAACCTGGGACCTTTTAGTCCACAGGTAGACACTCTATCCACTGAACCAAACTGGTCAGGGCCCTAAAGTAAATTTTTAATTCACTGTGGTAAACAGTTGTCACAAATAACCAGAGGGAATTTTCTCCTTTATTCTCTCCTTCATTGATGAAATCACTGTTAACTACTCACTTATTGATTCAATAAATATTTACCAATAGTCTATGTGTGCCAAACATCTTTACAGGTCGTGCAATTCAGTGCTGAACAAAACAGACAGAAATCTCTGTCTTCATGCAAATTATGTTTTAGTGGAAATTTACACTAAAGTTAATCAAAATTTTAACAAACAAGTATTTGTTTTAATGTTTAATACTTCATTATATCATTGTATCCTCATACAGTTTGCTAATGTTACACATTTATATACTTACTAGAGGCCCAGTGCACAAAATCCATGTGTGGGTAGAGTCCCTAGGCCTGGCTGGCAATCATGGCTGATTAGGGCCTTCCAGCTGCCAGCCGGGGCCTCCCTTCCCAGCCGCCAGCTGTGGGCCAGGGCCTCCCTTCATTCCTTGCCACCCACTGGTGGTCAGCGCATGTCATAGTGATCGATCGAACTCCTGGTCTTCCAATCAAACTCCTGAGGGGACATTTTGCATAGTAGGCTTTTATACAGAGATAATAGAGGCCCAGGGCATGAAATTTGTGCACGGGTAGAGTCCCTAGGGCTGGCCGGTGATCAGGGCCGATCAGAACCTTCTGGCTGCTAGCTGGGGGCCTCCTTCAGCAGCCGGCTGGGGCCTCCCTTCATTCCATGTTGCCCTCTGGTGGTCAGCGCACCTCATAGTGAGAGATTGAACTCCCAGTCTCCTAGTCGAACTCCCAAGGGGCTATTTTGCATATTAGCCTTTTATGTATAGAGAGGTGGTAGATAGTTGTCGTTATTTTTGACAGTATAGTTATGTGCTTCTTTTTCACCAGCATCTGTCTCATGAGTTTGGCTTTCCTGGAGGTAGTTGAACTTTGGTTCTAGTTACAGTTTTGACAATCAGACAGGAGCAAGTGCCTTACCCCCTCCCTTCTGTAAGTCCCTGGACTTTTGAAGGGGTTCCTTGTGAAATAACTTGGGAGTCCATAGCAGCTGCTGAGTGATGTTACTCAAAGACCAGCTAGGGTCTTTGGGGATTTGACAGACTCCCAAACTGAGTAAATCTCTGGTGTGCACAACCGGAAGCCCCTGCCCTGCCATTTGGGTTCTTTGAACCCCTTGGGATTCCTTAGGAATCAGTAGGCACTGCAAGGCACTGCAGGGCATGGCTCAGTGACTAAGAATTTTTCTTGTTGCTTTTGTTTCGTGAGGTATCATAACAGTTGTATTTTTAACATGAAATATTATTGCTACGACTTAGTTTGAGAGTACTCATTTGTTTGAACTCTATCTTTGCTTTAGATGTTGTTTTTACTTATGTTTTGAAATGGGGGGCTTTTGTTTCCATCAGAGACTCCCATAGGTTGCAATTTAGCTGTCTGGTGTGTATAAGCTTTCATGTTACATCATAAGAATTCTATTCAGAAGGATCTAAATTACTCTCCCATACAGTAAAACTAAAAAATAATGTGAGAAATAGGTCATTTAAACACTCAAAATCCTCCTACTGTAGGCCTGAAGGAGAAGTCCTGGGAATAGTAGTGATTTTAATACAACCCCAAAATCCTGTGCAGACTGTGGGAGCAGCTGTCCCCCCTCAGTGTGAAGGATGCCACTGGAGTGCCCATGCCAGATATTTCCCAAGCCAGATATTCCTCCTCCAAAATGCACCCTGACTGGGGACCAAACCTGCAACCTGGCATGTGGCCTGACCTGGAATGAAACGACCCTTCAATGAATGGGATGAGCTACACTGGTCAGGGCAAAATATTGTTGATTGTTAAATCTATTTTCCCCCAGATATAAGAAAACATGTTTGCTTTATTTACAGCAATTTGGCAAATTATATTTTGATAAGCAATATTAAAGCATTTATATTTTTCTCCCTACTTGATTCCTCCAGATTTTAAGTAGCAGTATGTTTCATAGCAATATGTTTTTTTGCATAAATCCAATAGAAACCTGATATGTCACAATAAGACACATCAAGCCATTTCCCAATTGTGGTTTTATTAACCAAGAGTTTGACTGAATGTCATGTTTGAGAAACACATGCCTAGACTCTGGATATCAGCAAAAGGATTTAAGGAATAAAAACTGACTTTGAAGCTGATAACACCCCATGGAGAAATGGCCTGATACCTTGTTAATTTACATGGCTCATGGCAGCCTTTCAGGTAAGGGATGAAGGTTACTTTCCCAGAATATGGAAGAAAGGAACCTCAAGACATTTTGGGGAGCTCAAGAACCCAAGGAATATATCAAAACTTACAGGCATTCCAGACAAAGCCTTGTGGCAAATGTGTCCTTCGGCTTTGTTGTCTTAAGGGGCTAGTTAAAGTTCAATCATAACATTTCTTGTGAGATTCTAGCAAGGCAGGCTTAAGAAAGCCTATATGATCAATTACTATGACTGTTGTGTTTATGCAAATCATCAAGCCAAATTAAAATTGGACTTAATACATAAATGAATTGGTCTTAATTTGGCATTTAATTGAAATGAGGGAGGTTTTAGGGAGGAAATTGTGCTTCCATAGAATCTATAACACAGTAAATATTAGAGTCTAGTTCAGTTAATTGTCTGTAAAATTTTATTTTTCAGCTATAAACTAGTAGACTAGATCCTGAATTTTTCTAGTTTTCTGAAATATTATGACAACAACCTCCTAACTTCTATGAAAATGGAAGAAAAATTAACAGTGGGGGAATATAGCCCATCCCACCATTCTTTTAATATTGTTTCTCTAAATGCTGACCCTAAATAATATGTAGCTTGTAGATAAACTATATATATATATATATATATATATATATATATATATATGGCTAATATGCTAAGTATCTGACCATCTGACCAGTTACTATGGTACACACTGACCACCAGGGGGCAGATGCTCAACGCAGGAGCTTCCATGACATGCACTGGCTACTTACAGAGAAATGGCACTGCAGACCTGGCGCTGACAAAGCAACACTTGACTTCCCCCAAGTGGGACACAGGCCCTGCCACCACTCTGGAGCAACACCCCACCAAATTTCAGCTGATGCTGTCAAGACCCCATGGTGCAAAATGAGGCCCACAGCCCAGCCCAGTCCAGCCCAGAAATGGTGGCTGTGGGTGCCAGGTAATGATGTCATGTAGCAACATCCAGCTTCCTCTCCTTAGTGGCTAATCTCCTTGGAGTTTCTTCAGCCCAGGAACACCACTTGCTTTATAGCCAGGTTGAAACATTTTACACTTTAACTAAATGTCTTAGAGGCATTTTCTCATGCCTCATCTCATTTGATCCTCACAGAAATCCTGAAGTAGGTAGATAGGAGACTCGGTAGAATCCTATTTTCTTTTCATTATAGCCAGAAAATGGAGTTTTAGAAAGCTTAGAAACTTGACCTGAATGAAAAGAAGTAAGAAATGGTGGACCTTGAAAATGATTTCAGAGTTTCTCACTACACAGAATGTAGTCAAACAGTGCTGCAGTTAAATATTTTACCCTTTGTTCTCCCTGCATGATCTACAATAATAATCTGCTTTGTTGACATTACTGCTGTGTTGCTGACAATTACCTGAAAGAGAAGGTGGAAAAAGTTTAGGTAAATCAAAAAGCAGGTCTAATTAAGCAAGATTGTATATATATATATATATATATATATATATATATATATATATATATATATTCTAATAAAAGAGTAATATGCAAATTGACTATCACTCCAGGCCCCTTGTGTGTGTGTGTGTGTGTGTATACATATATATGGCTAAGTTGACTCATGTATACATGATACATATAAAGCTCTTGCTGGCACCCATCACATGTGTGTGTTTCAATCTGTCATTGTCAGTCATGAATTTGGTTGACATTTCTATAATAAAGAAAGGGCAAATAGTGATATTGAAATATTTCTTGTAATTAATTTTCTTTCAATGCGCACAAATTTGTGCACAGCACCACTAGTGTTTGTATAAAAATACTAGGAACTAACTTCAAAAGATACAAACTCTAACCTTCAGTCATCCCAATTCCAGGAGATTTGCTGACTGGCAACGTATGTTATTGCCTGTTGGGAATGGCTAAAGGCACTTCCCCAAACCTGAAAAGGATAATTGCTTGCTGCCAGATAGCTCAGGGCATCTTAATCTACATGTTATTGCCTCCTACTGGCCAAACACCTGAACAGCAATAGGCAGATTCTTCCAATCAGACAATGAATTCTGTACCTAACCCTACCCTTTGAGGTGTACATCCCCACCTTGCCTTAGGACAATTTGTGTGAATAAAAAGCAAGGGGTCTTAAGACAATAAAATCTTAGTTTCTCTAGCTAGGCTCCTCTGACTCCCTATATGCCTTTCAAAATTATGTTTCGTCTCTGGACTCTTTATTAAGTTACACACAGCCCTTCTCCAGATTGCTGAACCCTTCTAGATGGAACAAGAACCCAGGCATTAAATATGATAAGCTGGATTCAAAAGAAATAGGAGAGATGAAATATTCTGTCACGTGTATATTTCATTATATCCAAAGGTTTCTGAAAAATTACCTCCTCCTTTTAACACTTGGACTATGTGCATTAGACGTATTTAATTACCTTTCCTGAAACTGACAGTCGATTTGGTACTGTGTAGACACTAAATAATTTTTACAATGCCAGCATACTATTAGTTAGAATGAGGTGACCTTTCTCAGAACAAAATATTTCTATATATGTCTCAGCAAATGTTAAAAAAAGTATATGAGAGCAAGAGTGGTAAGATTTATAATATTGAGAAACTGAGTAATAGAAATTCTTCTGTAAATCAACAATCATGGTTGACATTATTTGTACATTTGTGTACAGGCACAACCTAAACACAGCATAAAATTTGTCCTGTCAGACAAAAAAGACAACTCATTTGATTTATTTAGTTCTCCCCTCATCCCTACAAAGGCTACTTGCTCTTTCACCTGCTGTACATGATTAAACCAGCTTCTAGCATATAATATTAGAAGCTAAGGCCTTCTATTCAAATGGTAGTAACAGTGAGGCACCATTTGTCTCATCCTCTAAATAAATGAATTCATAACTTGAAGGCCCCAGATGTTTACCACTATGATAATAACAACTAATATGATTAGTCTTTAATACATACAGGAATCAAGAACCTTTACACATTTATCATTTTTATGTTATTTTCTCTATTTCCAGAATGGGTTCGCTTTCACTTGAAAATATTTTATATTTAAATAAGCCCACAAATTTCTTCTAGTAAGTCCTCTTTTATTCCCTTCAACAAAAAGATGCTCTGTGAATCTAGAGGCTCTGAATATGTAGGCTTATCTTTATTTCATGTAAAGGCATATATCTTCTTAGGAATAAAAGAAAGTATTATAATTTTCTTCCTATTTGAACTGACAACTTTAGTCTTCCAGCAAACAAAGCTATGATGGTAGCTACATACACAAAAAGATGATTTGAAACAATGTATTCAACATATCTTGATTATGTTCTCTCTGCAAACCTTTGGGCTAAGCAATATCAAAGATGCCTTAGACTACACTACACTTTAAGGCTATAGCAATGAAAACAACATGGTAGTAGCATAAAAAAAAAGACACATAATATAATGGAACAGAATAGAGAGCCAGAAATTAACTCGTGCCTATGTGATCAACAGATCTATGAAAAAGGAGGCCATAATATACAATGGGATCCCTTACAGGTTTAGCTCAGTGGATAGAGCATCAACCTGTGGACTGAAAGGTCCCAGGTTCGATTCCAGTGAAGGGCATGTACCTTGGTTGCGGGCACATCCCCAGTAGGAGGCGTGAAGGAAGCAGCTGATCAATGTTTCTCTCTCATTGATGTTTCTAACTCTCTATCCCTCTCCCTTCCTCTCTGTAAAAAGGCAATAAAAATTACACACACACACACACACACACATACACAATGAGATACTGACAGTCTCTTTAAATAATGGCCTTGGGAAAATGACTGGTACATGCATAAAAAATTCTTACACCATATGTAAAAATAAACTCAAAATTGATTAAAAACTTAAATGTTAGACCCCAAACCAGAAAACATAGGCAGTAAATTCTTTGACATCACTCCTACCAATATTTTATTTTAAAAATGTCTCCTTGGGCAAGGGAAACTAAAGAAAATAGTGAATAAATGGGAATACAACACAGTAAAAAGTTTAACCTGAACAGATATTTCTTCAAAGAGGACATACAGAAGGCCAATAGATTTATGAAAAGATGCTCAACATTATTAGTCATCAGGGCAATACAAATCAAACCCACAAAGAGATGTCATCTTATACCAATCAGATGGATAGAATCAATAAGTAAACAAGTGTTGGCATGGATGTAGAGAAAAGGGAAACCTACACTATTTGTGAGAATGGATATTAGTGCAACCGCTGTGGAAAGCAGTGTGGAGTTTCATCAATGGACACAAGACACGGGGGGTGGGGGTAGAAGAGGAGGGGGGAAGGTCAAGGGGAAAAAAATGGAGACTTATTTAACACTCTTTGAAATACTTTAAGAAATAAAACAAAATTAAAAAAAATTAAAAACAGAACTAACATATGACCCAGCATTCTTACTTGTGATTATTTATTTGAAGAAATTTAAAACATTAATTTGAAAAGATACATGCATCCCTATGTTCATTGAAGCATTATCTAAACTAATAAAAGTGGAATAGTAAAATTAACCGTTTCTTCGGGACACCCAACATCCAATCAGAGCGACTGTATGCAAATTAACCCAGCCAACATGGCGGCCGCAACTCACAGAGTAAACGGGCAGCTTCCATCACAGCAGGCATGAAAGTGAAACTGCCTGCACGCTGGCTCGCTTAGCCTTAACGGAAAGCAAAACACACATTTGCAACATTGTATAAATCATAGAATCCTCAGAGCTGAAGCAGGACCTGAGTCTAAGAGTATAACATTGTTTCATTATAGAAGCCGTGAGGTGAGGCACAGAGGAGGCTTCGTTAGTAAAAGGCCTCACCTTAAAGGAACAGCATCAATTATAGAAGATAAACAAACTCCAGAAACCTGCATCCAGCCAGCCTTGCTGGGACATTGGGTCAATGGGAGCTGTGGGCAGCCTTAAAGCCTGAAAGTGCCAATCAGCCCATCACCCACGCTGGCCACAACCCAATGGGGTGAGAGACGTTCCTGTGGGGCTTGGCCAGCCTGGAGACAGCCATCAGCTCCTCACCCAGGCTGGTCAGGCATGCCAGCAGGTGGGCATCCCCAGAGGGGTCCCAGACTGTGAGAGAGCACAGGCCGGGGTGAGGGACTTCCCGAGTGCACAGAGAGGCTGCAGGGCAGAACACCACAGGACCCAGGACCCGTGAGTGAGAAAGAGGCAGCAGGGTTGGAGGGCACCGGGAAGCGGGTAAGAGGCGGCAGGGGGTCGGTGGCCTGCTTGGTGGGCTTCCCAGGCCCTTTGTGGGGCATTGGAGAGTGGGTAAGAGGTGGCAGGGGGTCGGCGGCCTGTTTGGTGGGCTTCCCAGGCCCTTTGCAGGGCATCGGGGAGCAGGTAAGAGGTGGCAGGGGGTCGGTGGCCTGCTTGGCAGCTGTCCAGGCCCTTGGAGGGGCATCGGGGAGCGGGAAAGAGGCAGCAAGGGGTCAGTGGCCTGCTTGGTGGGCTTCCCAGGCCCCTTGCAGGGCACCAGGAAGTGAGAAAGCAAGGTGGCAGGCCAGGGAGTGGGAAAGAGGTAGTGGGGGGTCAGTGGCCTGCTTGGTGGGCTTCCCAGGCCCCTTGCAGGGCACCGGGGAGCAGGAAAGCAAGGTGTTGGGACGGGGAGCGGGAAAGAGGCGGCGGGGGGGTCTCGGCCTGCTTGGTGGCTGCCCAGGCCC
>PVJC01027548.1:0-23213 GCA_004026665.1 Murina feae
AAAAAAAAAAAAAAAAAAAAAAAAAAAAAAAAAAAAAAAAAAAAAAAAAAAAAAAAAAAAAAAAAAAAAAAAAAAAAAAAAAAAAAAAAAAAAAAAAAAAAAAAAAAAAAAAAAAAAAAAAAAAAAAAAAAAAAAAAAAAAAAAAAAAAAAAAAAAAAAAAAAAAAAAAGCGCTTATACTGATATTACAAGAAATGCTAAAGGGACTGCTGTAATGAGAAGAAGAAACAGAGAAAGAAACCTAGCTATCCAGAATTAAAATGGTAATGAATAAGAACCTATCAGTAAAACCTTAAATGTTTGGAGTAAATGCTCCAATCAAAAGGCATAGGATAGCTAAATGAATATAAAAACATGACCCAACTCAGAACAAAAGACACACACAGGATGAGAGTAAAAAGGATGACAAATTTTTTTCCATGCAAATGGAAAAGCAAAAAAAGCTGGCATGGCAATACTCACATCCAACAAAACAGACTTCAAAATGAAGGCCATCACAAGAGACAACAAAGGTCACTACGTAATACTAAAGGGATTGATCCAATAAGAGGATATAACCCTGGTAAACATATATGCACCCAATATAGAAGCATCTAAATATATTTAAAAAACATCTAGAGAACTTTATTGGTGAGATTGACAACACAGTCATAGTAGGGGACTTCAACACCCCTCTGACTTCACTGGATAGATCTTCCAGACAAAAACGTCACAAGGAAACAGCGACTCTAAAGCACACACTGGATCAGATGGATGTAATTGACATTTAGAGAACATTTCACCCCAAAGCTGCAGGATACACATTCTTCTCAAGTGCACATGGATCATTCACAAAAATAGACCACATGTTAGGACACAAAACAAGTTCAAGAAGATTGAAATCATATCAAGCATTTTCTCAGATCACAGTGGAATAAAATTAGAAATCAACTACAGTAAAAACACCCCAAAACATTCAAACACATGGAGGCAAAATAGCATGTTATTAAACAATGAATGTGTTACCAATGTGATCAAGAAAGAAATCAAAAACTTCATGAAAACAAATGAAAATGAGCACAAAACAACCCAAAATTTCTGGCACACACAAAAGCAGTCTTGAGAGGAAAGTTCATATATAAATTTATCATAGCACTACAGACCTATCTCAAAAACAAACAAACTAACAAACAAACAAGAAAAATCAACTATTTAACCCTAACTATTTAACTTAAATAAACTATTTCACTTAAAGAATTAGAGAATTAGAAAGAAAAAATAAGAAAAGCCTAGAGTAAGTAGAAGAAAGGAAATAAAAAGATTAGAGCAGAAATAAATGACATAGAGGCTAAAAACAAACAAACAAACAAACAAACAAAAAAAAAATCAATGAAACCAAGAACTGGTTCTTTGAAAGGATAAACAGAGTTGATAAACCATTAGCCAGACTCATCAAGAAACAAAGAGAGAGGACCCAAGTAAATAAAATCACAAACAAAAATGGAGAAATAACCGCTGACCACAGAAATACAAAGGATTATAAGAAAATACTATGAAGAATTATATGCCAAAAACCTGGACAATGTGGATGAAATGGAAAAATTCCTAGAAAATTACAACCCCCCAAAACTGAATCAGGAGGAATCAGAAAACCTGATTAGGCCAATAACAACTGATGAAATAGAAGCAATAATCAAAAAACTCCCAGCAAACAACAGCCCAGGTCCAGATGGCCTCACAGGGGAGTTTTACCAAACATTCAAAGAAGAACTAACACATGTCCTCCTCGACTATTTCAGAAAACCCCAGAGGAAGGAGCACTTCCAAACTCTTTATATGAGGCCAGCATCATCCTAATTCCAAAACCAGATAAAGACACTACAAAGAAAGACCGTTATAGAACAATATCCCTGATGAACACAGATGCTAAAATTCTCAATAACCTATTAGTAAATCACATCCAGCAATATATTAAAAAGGTCATATACCATGACCAAGTGGGATTTATTCCAGGAATGCAAGGCTGGTATAATATTTGCAAATCAATAAATGTGATGCATAACATAAATTGAAAGACAAAAATCATATGATCACATCGACAGATGCAGAAAAAGCATTTGACAAAATCTAACATCCATTTTGATAAAAACTCTCAGAAAAATGGGAATAGAGGGAGCGTATCTCAACATGATAAAGGCCATATATGACAAACTTACAAAAACTAACAGCATTTCCCCTAAGAACGGGAACAAGACAGGCATGTCCGCTTTCATCACTCTATTCAACATAGTACAGGAAGTTCTAACCACAGTGATCAGACAAGAAGAAACAAAAGGCATTCAAATTGGAAAGGAAGAATAAAACTCTGATTATTCGTACATGACATGATATTGTACATAGAAAACCCTAAAGACTCCAAAAGAAAACTACTAGGTTTAATAAATAAACTTTACAATGTAGCAGGATACAAAATCAACACCCAAAAATTGATGGTTTTTTTAATACACCAACAATAAATTCTCACAAAGAGAAACTAAACAAACAATCCTATTGCAACAAAAGAAATTAAGATACTTAGGAATAAACTTAACCAAGGAGGCAAAAGACCTGTATTTGCAAAACTACTACAGGACATTGAAAAAAGAGACAGAAAAAGATAAACAAGTGGAAGAATATTCCGTGTGCATGGATTGGTAGAATCAACATTATTAAAATGTCCATACCCAAGACACTCTTCAGATTCAAAGCAATCCCTATTAAAATACCAATGGCATATTTCACAGATATAGAACAAATACTCCAAAAATCTATATGGAATCAAAAAGACCCCAAATAGCTGCAGCAATGTTGAGAAAGAAAAACAAAATTGGAGGAATCACAATACCAGATTTCAAGTTATACTACAAAACCACCGTAATCAAAACAGCCCGGTACTGGCACAAGAACAGGTATTGATCAGTGGAATAGAACACAGAACCCTAAAATTGACCCAAGCCATTTCACTTAATTAACATTTAACAAAGGAGGCAAGAGCATAAATGGAGTCAAAGTCTCTTCAATAAATGGTGTTGGGGAAATTGGACAGATAATGTGCAAAAAAATGAAACTAGACCACCAACTTACACCATACACAAGAATAAACTCAAAATGAATAAAGGACTTAAATGTAAGTTATCAAACCATAAAAATCCTAGAAGAAACCATAGGCAGCAAAATCTTAGACATCTCTCAAAGCAATATGTTTATAGATATACTGGTGGCCCAGTGCACAAAATTTGTGCACAAGGGTGGGGGGGGTCCCCTCGGCCCAGCCTGCACCCTCTCCAGTCCGGGACCCCTTGGACATCCCTCTCAAATCTGGGACCACTGGCTCCTAACTGCTCACCTGCCTGTCTGCCTGATCGCCCCTAATTACCACCCCTGCTGGCCTTATCGCCCCTTACTGCCCCCCATCCTGGCCTGGTCACCCTCAACTTCTCCCACTGCCAGCCTGGTTGCCCCAAGTGCCCCTCCATCAGCCTGGTCGCTCCTTACTGCCCCCCACCTGCCTGCCTGGTTGCCCCCAACTGCCCCCCTTGCGGGCCTGGTCACCTGATGCAGCCAGCTGTTTGGTCGCCCCTCACTAACCCCCCTGCCGGCCTGGTCACCCCAAGCAGCCTGTGCAGTTGTCCGTTTGGTTGCGATGGTTGCTTAGGCTTTTATTATTATAGATCTCCTGAGACAAAGGAAACTAAGGAGAAAACAAATGGAACTACATCAAAATAAAAAGCTTCTGCACAGAAAAAGAAACCAACAAAATGAAAAGAGAACCTGTACTATGGGAGAACATATTTGGTGATGATACATCTGATAAAAGGTTAATATCCAAAATATATAAGGAACTCATACAACTCAACAAAAGAAAGACAAACAATCCAGTAAAAAAAAAAAAAAAAATGGCAAAGGACCTAAATAAACACTCCTCCAAAGAGGACATGCAGATGGCCAAGAGACATGACAAAATGCTCAAAGTCACTGATCATCCGAGAGATGCAAATTAAAACAACAATGAGGTATCACCTCACATCTGTCAGAATGGCTGCCATTAACAAATCAACCAACGACAAGTGCTGGTGAGGATGTGAAGAAAAAAGAACACTCGTGCACTGCTGGTGGGAATGCAGACTGGTGCAGCCACTATGGAGGACAGTATGGAGTTTCCTCAAAAAATTAAATAAAATATGGAACTGCCATTTGACCCTATGACCCACTTCTAGGAATATATCCTAAGAAACCAGAAACATCATCAGAAAGAATGTATGCACCCCTATACTCATAGCAGCACAATCTACAATAGCTAAGATGTGGAAACAGCCCCAGTGCCCATCAGTAGACGAGTGGATAAAAAGCTATGGTACATTTATACCATGGAATACTCTGCAGCAGTAAAAAAGCAGAATCTCTTATCCTTGGAGACAGCATGGAGGGACCTGGAGAGCATCATGCTGAGTGAAATAGGCCAGTCAGAGAAAGACAAGCGTCACATGATCTCACTCATATGTGGAATCCAAATAACAAAATAAACTGTTGAACAAAACAGATCCAGAGACATGGAAGCGGAAGCAGGGAACAGACTGATGATTCTCAGAGGGAAGACAGTGGAGCATGGGAGGGTAGGAAATAATCAACCAAAGACCTTGTATGCATATATGCACGGCCCATGGAAACAGACAATAGGGTGCTGAAGGCCTGGGGCAGGGATGGGAGGCTGGGGGGGTCAATAAGGGGCAAAAGGGGGCATGTATAAAATTTCAACAATAAAGATTCATTAAAAATAATAATAAAATGGCCCTAGCTGGTTTTGCTCAGTGGATAGAGCGTTGGCCTGCAGACCGAAGGGTCCCGGGTTCAATTCCAGTCAGGGGCACATGCCTGGGTTGTGGGCTCGATCCCCAGTAGGGGGTGTACAGGAGGCAGCCGATCAACAATTCTCTCTCATCACTGATGTTTTTCTCTCTCTCCCCGTCTCCCTTCCTCTCTGAAATCAATAAAAAAATGTAAATAATAATAAAACGTATTCTATAAACTGTAAAACTACTATTCAAATAATGCAATGGAGTTATAGCAAGTGGGCCAACTAAATAGGTAAGAATGCAGATAAAGGGTTAAAAGGGGAACAAAGAAGAGACAGGTCAAATGGAGAATAAATAGCAACATGGCAGATTAAAATGATCGTAACGCCCAGCCTGTGGCTCAGGGGTTGACCCCTGACCCATACACTATGAGGCTGCTGGTTTAATTGCTGGTCAGGGCATATGCCTGGGTGTGGGCTCCATCTCCCAGAGGGACATGCAAGAGGAAGCCAGTACTATGTACATTCTCAGCCAGGTTAGCACTCTTGATTCTTAGTACAAATTAGTCCCTCACTATAGTTCACAGTCTAGTTTCAATTGTTAACACACTAAAACTGTACTTATGGCTTCTTCCAGCAAAATGATCCTAACTGGAATTACTTTCATATGAAATATTTTATAACAAACTCAAAGTTAAGGTGTCTGGTTGTGTGTCGGCAGATGGCTAAGTTATGTGGATGATGTGAGGCCCTGACATTTTCTTGGGCGAGACTAGGAGCCCTGAGACTAGGACAGCGTCAGAACATGACAAGAAGATGCTGGGAATGAGGGCATGCAGCATGAGCCATGGTTACTTTCCAAACTCTTCGACATCTGACTCAGAATACTTCCTCCTTATTAAAAATCCAACTAGATATACAAACTGATTGTTCAGACATGAGGACATTAATAATCAATCAGAAGTTCATCAGTCCCCTTGCTGGTTTGGCTCAGCGGATGGAGCGTCGGCCTGCGGGCTGAGGGGTCCCAGGTTAGATTCTGGTCAAGGTCCCATGCCTGGGTTGTGGGCTCGATCCCCAGAGGGGCATGCAGGAGGCAGCCAATCATTGATTCTCTCTCATCATTGATGTTTCTCTCTCTCTCTCTCCCTCTCCCTTCTCTGAAATCAATAAAATTTTTTTAAAGTTCCTCAGTACCACTCATTTATTATTTTCTACAAAATAACTGAACATGACTAAGTCATATACACATTTCTTTGCTGAGAAATTTTCAATATGAGGTTTGAAATTATTTCTATATCTAAGTCATAATGAGGGGTATATATGATAATTTATACTTTTATTTCACTCTGAGAACTGGAGAGGGAAAAAGGCCCAGTGTGAAAATTAGGAGTATATTTTACAAAACCCCAAAAGAAACCCTCTCCAAAAAGGACAGAAATGAAACAGGATTCCCCTTCATCAAAGAACAAAAGCAAATAATGCACTTGCTCTCCTGTATGAGACACCGATGAGAAATGTGGGCATGGAATACAAATAACCAGTGGTCAAAAGGGTACGAGCTTCTGTGCTCATACCCTATTTTTTAAATCTGCATGTGGAACCTGCATCACTGACAAGTCACAGAAAGAACCTCAGAATGAAGAAAATAATTTTAAAATAGAAATGAGTAGAAGTACTACAAGGTCTTTTGGTTACAGTTGAGAAAAATTTTCTGGTTCAAGGAGATTTCAAATAAAGAATGCAAAAAAAATGTCAATCCTTCTGTTGTTTCTTGATTGGGCATAATAAAAAACATGTCAGTCCGGCTAGTGCAGCTCAGTGGTTGAGCAGCAACCCATGAATTCGGAGGTCATGGTTAGATTCCCAGTCGGCGCACATGGCGGGGCTGCGGGCTGAACCCCCAGGAAGAGGCAGCGAATCAAGGAGTCTCTTTCATCATTGATATTTTTCTCTCTCTCTCCCTTCCTCTCTGAAATCAATTTAAAAAAAAATTTTTTTTTAAAGAAGATGTCAGCAACCAGACAAAATCTGCTCCTTACAAAATGCTCTGCTACCTTTAAAATATTTTATTATAGAAAACTCTGGCATCCATAGGTCATTTATTAGGCCCGACTTGTTCTAATTTCACCTGTCAGCCATCTCCTCTAATCACCTGGAGAGTCCTTTGTTTACTGAGTATCTGGACACCAAATCCCCCAGATGTTGCATTCTTCAAAACCGAAGGCTGGCCACGCAGCCGGCCGTGCTGGTCACCTGCCCCTGGAGTGTCACTACGCGCTTGCAAAGGGTGCAAAGCGTTCGAATAAACAGTGCTGAGCACAGGCGCTTTGAGTTTTCTGTAAGTGACAAAACTATCATCTACATTAATTACATTTGACTGAAAATAAAAGGTCAACATTTTTTTCACAGACCTTGTGGCAAGTGATATGCTTATAAAATGCACTTGGTGGTCATTTTCAAATTAGCATAATTGGCACTAATTTTTCAATTAGTGCAGTTTCCATAGTCAGATATAAGAAGCTCTTCCAAAGGAATTTTTTAATAAAAGTGTCACGTCACACCAGGCATGTAAGTCTAAAGCTACAGTTTATGCCCACCCACAGCAACAGCAGCAGTTGGCAAATTTAAAAGGAAAAAACTCCCAGAACACCAAATTAATCTTTCATACAGAATTCAATATAGTTTCAATTTATAACTGAATTTAAAATCTTCACTTAAAACTATTAAACTAAGAGAAGAGCTGCATGTGATGGAGGTGATGAGCCTCCTTGTGTCTCCGCTTCTCATTGAACTGTAAGTGGCGGCGGCTGCGGGCTGAGTTTCTGGGGTCAGGCTCTCCCCGTGGGAGGCATGAGACAGAGAGGAGACACCACAGCCTGGAATCCGCAGTTAAGCACACCCTCTATTCTAGTCTGATAAGCTTTTCAGCCAGTAAATCAAAGTCCCGTTATACTGTAGGATAATAGTCGTGACAATTCCCTATATTTTATCTTCTTAAAATCAAAGACTCACTTCTAAAGAGTTAACCGAAGAATTACAAAGTAACTCCCAAGTTTGCATTTCCCATAATGCTAAATAAAGCTTATTCTTTTTGTCTAGAAATTTGCTTTTTTAGCGCTGTGAAAAGCCTCTGTGGATCTGTTCGGTGCACTTACGCCTTTTCATCTATTCAGTGCCACTGGCATAACAGGTAGTGCGTGCGTGCTGTGCCGGGCGGAGCACGTGACCACTGCGCCCCAATGCACGCCATTAATCCTGTTTGGACAGCTGGGTCCGGGCGTTTGTTAGCTGCCTTCTAATTGTTCCATCTTTCCTTTTCTCCTTTTTATTTATCTCTATGGCAAACTACTCAGGAATTTAATGTGCTGATCTTCAAAAAAGCCAATTTTGCCATTAATTTGTTTTCTTTGTATTAAAGCTATACTCAGCATGTAATTTTCTTCTGTAAACAAGTATATATTAGTACTGCTATGAACAATTTTAAATAACAGAGCACAGTAGGTTTCATAAGTGACCAGATGGTAAGGTAGCTGTAATAACACAGAAATTATTTGGACTGTCATGATACATATGACACTTAGCTACAAACCAAGTGACGAAAGTGCCAATTTCTGGCATTTTCGAGATCAGCACACCATAAGCAGATGTGTGAAGAGGAACAAGCCCTGTAAGCACACACAAAAGGGAGAGGAGCCAGCAAGCTCTGTGTCCGCCTGTGGAGAGCGGTCCCGCTCCACTCATCGGAGATCTCGCTGTTTATTAAAACACGAAATTCCTGTGAGAACGAGAGGCGAGGATCACGCCTGCTGTTGGGCACCGCCCGCATCCCTGAGGGGTGGGTCTTGAGTAAATGGTGACGGGAAATAGTGGCTGAAACGAAAGCATCTGGGACTGGGCATTTTTGTTGTGAGCAAGCTGCTGAGGTTGCACGATGGGATTTTTCCTAACCACTGGTGAACACTCTCGGGTCAAACCCGAAGTCTGGAAAACGGAACTCCAACTGAGCACTCGGGGTAACATGTAGCCCAGACCTGAGCATCCGCGCCCACAGTGCTTTCCAGGCAGAGAGCGCCCACAGGAAGCCTTCCCAGACACTAGGACAATGTGGGGACGCTTTGCATTTAGACAATCAAAATTCTGTACACAGGAAACTGCGTAAATGACAGGCACGTGAGATCCTTAAACTAAAGGCTGCCGTTGAGTCCTGGAGACCTTGCTGCCTTCACACCCACTTCATGACACAGAACAGCTTAAAACTGGTCTGACAGATTTTCAATTTTTAAAAATACAACTATGTTTTAAAATATTTCATATTAAGAAAAATCCGTTTAATATTTTCTAAACATTAAACATTTTTAAAAGTAAAAATCAGTTTTCCTCACTAGAGACTCAAAAGCTTAACTAGTCAGTGAACAAAAAAGCCCACTGTTTTGAGAAGACATATTATTAGGATTTAAAAAAATAAGTGGCCTTCGTTTGATAAAAGCGCTTTCTGGTGTAGCCCTAAATAATGAAATAAAGGCGTCAAGTAGGAGGAGTGGTGTACCTCGAAGGATAACCTTTAGAAACTGTAGTTAAGGAGTGGAGTGGAGTGGAACATCCCACCTGGACTCACCAAGGGTTCTGGACATCACAGGCAGAGCAGAGCTCAGGACCAGGAGCGACACGCAGTTCCCAATGATCTGCCGGGAGACACAAGAGCAGCAGGCAGTCACGCAACGGGGGACAAATGGAAGCCATCCCCTCTGGGAAGCTGTTCACTCCAGGTGCCTACAGCACCTTGCTAACTTCTTAATCATATTCTTCACAGTAGAATTTAAAAAGAAGAAGAAACTGCCTATAGACATTTAACGTCCTATCTGTAAGTTCTAGAAAATATTGGTAGTGCCTCGCACAAATAATAAAGCTACAGAGCACTTAAGTTACTTTACACCGCAGACAATGCATTTTACATCGTTGACTGATGTTGCCAATTTCAAAACGAAGTGCTCGTCAAGTGAAAAAGAATTAACGCCTGGCCCAGCCAGCCTGGCTCAGTGGTTGAGCATCAACCTATGAACCAGGAGGTCACAGTTCGACTCCTGGTCAGGGCCCATTGCAGGTCTAACCAGCATTTCCAGCTCTTATTTATTATGAAAGAACAAGAGGCCCGATGCATGAAATGTGATTCCAGGCTCAATCCCCAGTGTGGGGTGTGCAGGGGCCAGGGATCAATGATTCTGTCTCGCCATTGATGTTTCTCTCTCTCCCTCTCCCTTCCTTCCTCTCTGAAATCAAGAAAAATATATTGTTTAAATAATTAATGCATTTAATATCTGACTTCTTTAAAGCCAACTACTGCTCACAATTTATATAAGATCTACTTCTAATATGTTGATATATAATTATAAGATTTTAATATCAATAAGCTCAAAATACAAAACACATACATTCCAGTCATTCATTTTCAATGTACCCTATGCTTATCTATAATACAGTGGTTCTCAACCTTCCTAATGCCACGACCCTTTAGTACAGTTCCTCATGTTGTGGTGACCCCCAACCATAAAATTGTTTTTGTTGCTACTTCATAACTGTAATTTTGCTACTGTTATGAATCATAATGCAAATATCTGATATGCAGGATATATTTTCATTGTTATAAATTGAACATAATTAAAGCAAAGTGATTAATCACAAAAATAATATGGAATTATATATGTGTTTTCCAATGGTCTTAGGCAACCCCTGTGAAAGGGTCATCTGACCCCCAAAGGGGTCACGACCCACAGGTTGAGAACCGGTGCTATAATAATAAAAGTGTAATATGCTAATTAGACCAGGTGTCCTTCCAGACAACCTTCCAGACGAAGCTGGGACTGCGAGGGAAGCTCAGGTCCTGGATGCCAGAGGGAAGCCAGTGCCAGCAGCCAGGGGAAGGCCTACTCTTGCACGAATTTCATGCATCGGGCCTCTAGTTCTTTCATAATAAATAAGGGCTGGAAATGCTGATTAGACCTGTGATCACTTAAGCTAGACGCTCAGAGTCTCAAAAACTCAACAGTGTGTTAGGTCCATCAATAGATGAATAGGAAATAAGTTCCCTCTTAAAATAGGACAACAATATGGAATATTTAATAACATAAAAGAAGCCCACAGCTCCTGCAGTTGCCCCTCATTTCAGCCGGTGGGAACATTTTACAGAGCAGCAGCCATTGTGCCACAGCCTGTGCTATTCCGAAGCCAAGGACATATTGTAGGAAGTCAAATCAGCCTCAGATTGCAAAATGTTTCTGAATAGGCCTCTTCCGTCTTGCTTTAATTATTCAAATTTGAAACACTTTGTCTCCACTACTTGTAGCAACAGAGGTTCTTCAGATCTCAAAGGAGCTCCCTGAAGTGCAGTCAGCACAGCCCAAGTGACTCATTAGCGGAGCATTTTCTTTGGAGGAAAAGCGTCTTTTCAGAGCCTCTGTGCCAGCTAACAAGCTAGGCTCCTCCGCATTTACAACTGAATGGATGCCGTCCAAGCCACACAGGGCACACTGACAGCTCTCACCCCAAAGCCTTCCAGTTCACAAACGCCTCTGCTGCGCAGGAAGCGCCCGCGCAGGGCGATTCCCAGATAAAGCGCTCAGGTTGGCTTGGAAGGCAAAGGGAGGCACCGTCGCCGAGACTTCACCTTACCTTTGTCATGGTCGTGTCATCCTTTTTGGGAATAAAGTCTCCAAAAAAGCGGAGGCTATAGAAACCGACGACAGAGGACACCATCAGATAGCTGTGAGAATCAAGGAAAACACCTCCAAAGAATGCGAGCTGCCTTCAGTTCTCAGTAGTCTCCAAGTCTGAAGGCCCAAAGGAAACTCAAAACAAAACCAAAAGCCACTTGGAGTGCCTGGGGAAGAATGCCTTGTTTTTTCTCGGGGCAAGTGTCTTAGTAAATTACCACTGTCCCAGAAACCTGGACAGAAAACTTGTTAACAGACAGAGCATCAGTGAAAGAAAGGATACAAAATCAAAATGATTTCAAGTGCCGCTCCCACAAAACCAAAAGCAGAGAGTGAGGCATTTCCTATCCCAGGCCCCTGAGGGGGGAAAAACACTTTTCAGAATTCAATGACACTATTATATTTGGTTTCCCTAAAATTGTTGTTTCACAAATACAGGACCGCTGAAATTAGGAACTTGGTCTAAGAAAACTTGACATTAGACAGGGTTCATCAACTAACTCAACCACATGTTAACAGTTTTAACAGGCTCTAAATATGTCTCATTTATTTCAAATTTAAGCTACTTATCAAAATGAGTATTTTGTGAATTCTTCAATATGCTTGGAAGAAATCCTTTAAAAATAATCCTGTTAGGACCACAGGGTGTGGATGAAAAGGGGCCACATGCTAACCTGACTAGCTCAGGGAAGGCCTGCGTGGAGGCCTTGCAAACTCAGGGATTTAAAGTAAACCAGAAAGGATGGCCTGAAATCAAAACTTTTTTAAATTAAAACATTTATAGTGGGTAGTCATGTCCTAGGCCAGTGTCTTCCCTGACAAAGATCAATTTTCATCTTTACCAAGCCTATTGTCTTTTTGCATCTGTAACATACCTGTGGGGACTCCTTAGGGCACACCAGGATGGAGACCAAAAATTCCCTCATCGTTATTGTTATCAGGTTAATTGCTGACCGTTAACTATCCTGTACCCATCTATGCAAAAGAAGCATGTGTCTATCATTTTACTTTGTTTTTTTTTGAAATCGCAGGGGTCAGCACATCCAGAGTGCAATGGATAAGCCTCGCCCTGGGAAACCACCTTCCTGATCATGATAGGCAAGTATCTATCATCTTACTCTTTTCCCAAACCCAAAGGTTTCCCGCTTTGCTTTCTCCCATCTCCCTAATCACCCGTGGATTTCAGGTAACTCACATCTCCTCCTTGAGGTAATCTGCAAAACTAGGTGAAAAACTGCCATTCTCAAGAGCACTATCCCAATATGCTGAGATTCTGCTTCCCAGCAATTGTCAACAGTTTGGCTCAAATAAACTCACAAAAACTCTGTAGAGGTTTGAATGTTTCTTACACTAACAAGGGTAACACAATCCTTCACGGTCATTTCCCTCCACAGGAGACAAAGACCAGGAAAAATATGCTTGACACCACGAGGCAGCCATACAAGGAACTGAGGCTGTCCTGTAGGCGTCTGATCACACACGTGCATTCCACCCACATTCCAAGCCCAGCTACTCAGCCCCCACACCACTGATGACAAGTGTCCCGCCAGCGACTATGTATGAGGACGACACTCAGCTCCTTGAGCTGCCATCATCGCCCCAATGTCCGCCTGGCTCAGTGCTGTGCAGCCCTTTTCTTAAATAAATTCCATTTTCTTTAATCACCGTCAGAGGTAGCTATTGAGCCTTCCCGGACAGACCACCATGCTAACCTTCCCTGCTAACCTTTCCATAACAGTACAACAGGGATAAAATATATAATTATTCTAACCCCGAGGCAACATACAAAAATTATACAATTAAAAAAATGTCAAAAGTAAGCTAAGCACAGGAAGAAGGTGAATGTGCATACCCTGTTTCTACTCCTTAGAAATGTCCTTGCCCCAAATCTTCCTTGGAAACTCGGGAATTTTAAAAGATATAACTTAATAAACCCAGATTTTAAAAATGTAATGTTATAAATTTTTTCCTAAGCATTGTACCTATTCTCAAGAACTATCTTTATCTAGGACTTTAAAAAAAACAAACCAAAAAAAAAACAAACAGAAAAGTAGTATTTCTCATTGAGACCAAACAGGAGAAAAATTATTTCTTAATGAAGTAGGAACAATATTTTCACATCTTATTAATTAAAAGAACTATATGACTATGAATGACTTATTTACTATCAGCTTCTATTACATCTAAGAGAAATGCCAGGATAAAATAAAATGTATAGTCACACTAAGAAAAAACAAACAAACAAGAAATAATAAATATTCTCTATACAAGCAGTTTTTCACCTAGTTTTAACTTAGGCATAAGCAGCATACTACTCAATGGGACTCACACAGGAACCCCCAAACAGGCAACGGGGGCATGTTGGTTGTTTCAAATTAGCGGCTGGAGAGCGCCAGTACAAGCAGCTCACCCTGGCCTCCTGTTCCTCCCCTAACACAGGAACAAAGCTCCCTGTGCCGGAGAGAGGGAGCTCAGGGCCGAGGCTGCTATACAAACAAGCTCTGCTACTTCTTCAATTAAGTCCCTAACCCAAACAAAAACTCTCTGTTTTGTGCGATCTTCACAAGTAACTATTTCTTCATCTAAGAATGGTATACATATTCCCTGCTTTGATCATTTCTTGAGGTCTCATTCCATAGGGTCTCCTTATGTACTTATGTAATTAAATTTTATTTTCTCCTGTTTTTCTGTCTCTTTGTCAATTTAATTCTAGACAAATGAACCTAGAAGGGTAGAAGAAAAAAATGTTTCCTCCCCAACAACTGTGATGAAAAACGTTTTGGAACTACTCCCTGTTTTCAGAGCCCTACACGGGTAGGATTAAGGTGACCTGATTTATTTACACAACCATGCAAGGAGCCCACCAAGTCTAAGTCCCTCTCCACCATGATGTGAGATTTACTTAGTATATAGTACAGAGAGTGGGTTAAAAACTAGCTGGAAGTCACCACAGTCGGTGACTTCTTGCTCGTATCAATGGGACTGTGAGTAAACGAAAGAGGAAGACTGGACTGGAGAAGAGGAGGCTCTGTTGCTGCTGCTTGTTAGTGGAATGAGGCACCTGGAGCCTGCTGGGAGCTCACACTGTGGAGAGTGGCAGGGACAGATGGCACAAGGAATGGTGTGAGGGGGCATCTAAATCTAGAACGAGGGCTGAACGAATTAGCTCTGGGAAGAGCAGGGTACCTTCCTCATAGACCGAAGGGGAGGAATGGCTTTTCTCTGAGAGAACAGGTGTATCAGAGAGAGAAGGGCATCAAAAGTCTAAAAGTTTTAAGTCATTTCTATGGGAATGGGAAAGTGGCTGACTTGGAAAAATATAAATGTCAAAACTTAAATGTTAAAGTATGTAAACGTTTAGAGACACCTAGAAAAAACTATGCCAACTATGAATATTTAGTGGTAACTGCCTTCTTGATGGAAAATATATTCAAATCAGCTAACTGACAGATTTTAACAAAATTGCCAATCTTTTAACAAGAGAGGAAACTAATTCATAAAAAGACACACCTCTCCTCTCACCAGTAACTGAACATTTTGACTCAGTGTCATAAAGTATGGACTCTCCTGAAGTGGGACTCCCGTCAACCACACAGTTGCATTTCTCACAAATCCAATGAATCCATTTAATAAACTCTTCATATGTCACTATTTCAGAGTGTACATTTTTTTAAAAGAATCACAAGTAATGAATTTCAGTAAAACAAAGATAAACTCTGTTATGAAGTGTATCTGATTTTTTATAAAAGGCCCAGCCAATCCAAAGTAAGATACCAGACACAAAACCATTCTATATAATAAAAGGGTAATATGCATATTGACCCTAACAGCAGAATGACTGGGAATGACTGGTCACTATGACACACACTGACCACCAGGGGGCAGACACTCAATGCAGGAGCTACCCCTGGTGGTCAGTGCACTCCTACAGAGGGAGCTCTGCTCAGCCACAAGCCAGGCTGACAACTGCCCACCTCCTCAGCAGCACTAAGGTTGTCCAATTGCAGCTTAGGCCTGCTCCCCACTGGCAAGTGGACATCTCCCAAGGGCTCCCAGGCTGCCAGAGGGATGTCTGACTGCCATCTTAGGCCCAATCTCCCAGAGAGCAGGTCTAAACCAGCAGGTGGACATCCCCTAAGGGATATCAGACTGCGAGAGGGCACAGGCCGGGCTGGGCTGAGGGACTCCCCCCACATCCCCCCGCCCCCGCCCGAGTGCACAAATTTTTGTGCACCAGGCCTCTAGTCTTTAATAAAAACATAATATGCTAATTAGACCAGACGACCTTCCAGACAAAGCTGGGGCTGCAAAGGCTGAGCCCCTTGCACAAATTTTATGCATCGGGCCTCTAGTAGTTTATAAATGCTGTTTATGAAGGCCCCTTGCATGAAGAAATTCACACAACATAAAGTATACGCATACTGAAAGGTGACTTTAACTGGCTTATCTGAATCACTAGGGTGTATATGCAGATACTCTTGCAAAAGAAAGACGTGTTAAACTTTCTACTTTACCCTCGTTCCCTTTGGCATTGCTGTTTCATCAACCAACAGGCAAAGGATATTACAAGCCACCAGGAGGACCGAGATGGACTACGACACAAAAAGTCAGCTGTCAGTTATACATTTCAAAGACATTTTGCGAATACATTATATTAAAATCTAAGTGGCCAACCAACTGTATGCTTCAAAGGGGAGGAAAAGTAGTCCAAACAAAAATTCTACATAAAACCCTAAAGTCATAAGACTGTCTACAAAACCCCAGAGTAAATTCTAAAACATTCTATAAATTATTATAATTTCAAAACTTGTGACAAATGCTAATAACCCAGATCCACTTATTCACTGATCTCACCAACTGGAAATCCAACCCTCCCCCACCCCCCAGAGTTACAAATAGTTATAATCCCTCAGAACTGGCTCCCTGACGCCCACCCACAGCCCCCGTGATTCTGACAGTGTTTCCAGCACCTCCTCTGCTCTGCATTTTCAATGAAACAAAGAATGAATTTCCTGCTTTCACGAAGAAATAGATAAACTTGAGGACTTTTTAAAAATTACTATTCATTTCTATTTTGATTGTATCAAGTTTTTGCACATAGAGGCATGGATGCATTTTAATCTTACTGATAGAAAACCAGTTTATCTGCACTTCACTGAGATAATCGCCATATTCAAACAGTAAAGTAAATGTCAAATAATTTGCTTTATGCAACCAGCCAAATCAATTCCTACCGTCTCAATGAGAAGGAGAACCATGACCGCAGGATACACCAAATTTCTTTCCCAAGCCGACGCCTTCTTCCGCCTCTCTAGTAGGAGAAACAACACAACAAAAGGTTTCAGAAATGGACAAAAATCCTCTCCACATTCCCATTTTTATTCCTTACTACTATAACCAGAATGCATTATTTTTATGTAATTTCTTCTCTAAAAGACATGAATTATTTTATGTTTTCCTCCACAAACCATAAAAATCAGAGATTTAGAGTTAGCTCGTTACATTAAACAACTTAGTCCTGTGATGCTTAAATTTTAGCTCTTTAAAGACATTTCAACTGCTAATAAAATAAAATGTTAATTTATAGCTTACTCTGAAAATATAGAAATGTTTCTATTTGAATGGGTTTACATATTGAGACAGATTTGAATGACTAAAGTAACAGGAGTAAAAATCCCCTCTACTCTCACATCCCAAAGACATCACTCCCGTTCCTAGAGACTGAGCGCAAAATTCCACTTTGGGCTGCAAGGCGCTACCTCACATCACAACGGTCCCCAGGCCATAAGCAACTGGAGAAGGTGGATCAAACGGATTTTATTAAAAATCTGTATGAAGGTGTCAGAGTTACCATGACAATCAACAGAGGGCCCCGTGTTCTGTGAAATGAATGCACACTCCTTCCCCCAACATTTTCCAGATGCAACTGCATGGACCCACAAGGCTGAGAAAGAAGCAGAAACCAGCGGGTGAAAGAAACGCACTTTCCTAAGCAAAGCTTTCAGTCAACTCAGCAGAGCCAAGGAGACAAAAACTGAAGTTTGGGGCGACTGAGGCCATCAGCACTTGAAAGGCTAGGATGACAGAGAAGAAGAGAGAGGAAGGAGAGCCCGATGCAGCCGCTGCCCCTCGAGGCCAGCGCTGAGGAGCGAGACAGGCTGCAGCTGGGGGTGGAGAAGCCACGCTGAGCTCCGTCGGGCTTATGTCTCTCGAAAGGTAAAACTAGAGTTCAAGGCTCGCGAAGAAGACAGCGTGATAGTCAACAGCAAAACAACCAGGCTTTCAGGACCAAGGAAAAGCTATTTTTTAGGAGCAATACCAAACCGGAAATAGGCCAGCCTTGTAAAGACCAAAACCCAGTCTCACACTATCTCAGTTTAAAGGGATCTGTCCCTATTCTAACTGCCTACCAGAAGCTAAAGTAAGTCCTTTCAAAAAGAAGAAAATATCAACCATGTTTCTACAGTGACACATAAAAATGCCTAGCGTTTAATCAAATATTACCAGGAGACAGAACAAAGGAAAAAGGAACAGAGACACTTTCAGCTGAGCCAGATACTGGACTTATCAGGAAGTGGCCATAACGTAACGGGTTAACATGCTCAATAAGACAAACGATGAGATGGCAAATGTCACAAATTGAATCTAGAAAAATAATCAAATGGAATTTCTAGAACTGAAAAATATGGTAATTAAATATAAGAGTTGGTCATTTTGACGACAGTTACAACAGCTGAAAAGAAGTGATGGAAGATCAGTAGAAAGACAAAGACAAAAGGAAATCTTAGCAGCCCTACCCAAGGGCACAGAGACAACTCTGGATGGCATCTTTACAAGGACGAAAATTACCCGCAAAGAGTTCAAATTCTGTGTAAATGCCCCACAAAACAAGAAAGCAAAGTAAAAATGTTCTCAGATAAAAACTGGGAGAATTTGTTGCTATCAAACCAGCACTAAATGAAATGAAAATGAAATACTTCCAAATGGTTTTCAAGCAGAAGCTAAATGAACACTGGAAACACAAATCCGAGCCATGCAGACGGAAACACCAAACTGGATGCCCTGACCTGATGCAAATGGAGAAGCCCAGCACCGCGGATTGTTGGCAAGGATGAGGGGCAACAGGAAGCCTTACTGGTATCTCGCAGAAATACAAAGGAACACAACTACCTAGGAAGGTTTGGCATTATATGAAAACGCTGTACAGAAACACCCACTGATCCTATAATTTCACTTGTACCAAGAGATATGTAGAAGAATGTCTATACCAATATGTAGGTAGAGCACAGGAGGTTTATCTTGGTGCAGTGGCTGATGCAATGCTGTGAGCACACTCCAGCAGTTCAGATCTTTCTGGCAAACCAAGAAGATGGCAACGCCCGCCTGAGCCCCTCCTAGAGCCATGTACACAGTACCCCAACCTTTACGCTCATTGGCTCCCTAAGAAGACGTTCTATGATTGGCCACCTTCCACCATATATACTGCTGTACTTCCTCAATAAAATTAGACCTGCATCACAGAACCTGGTCTCCGGAGTCGTGCATGCAAGCATCCTAGCGCTAGGGGCTTCATCGTCCTTACCCCTGGAAGACCCCCTGCTTCACCAATAGTTTTCACATTAGCACAAAACTGGAAACATTTCAAACATCCATCAACAGCAGGATGAAGAAATGTAATGAGGTTTACAAAATGAAAATGACTGAACTGCATATATGATTTTCAACAACATAATATTCGACTTGCCCTTCTTAAGACAGAGTAAGAACAGAGACCAGAGTTACTGTCCAGCCTGAAGCAATTTAAAGACCAAAAAATACATGTATATGAAACAACAGTTTTCAAGCTTGGGACATGTGATCACTGAAGGGCAATGGCCCCTGAAAGATGGGGAACAAACTGTGCAAGCCGTGTGTGCCCCAGCTCACTGTCTAGGGAGAGCCTCCAGGCGGGCCCTGGTGCAGAGAGAAGGAACCCAAACAGAGCTCAGTTCAGTCCCTGAGTTGAGGACATATAATGGGGTCTGGAGAGACCAAGTCAGCAGGATTTTGCAGAGCAAATGCCAGAGAGGAGACTGTAGCACAGAGAAAAGCCGAGGACTGGAGTAGGGTAATGATCAGCTCAGGTACGTGAAGAAAGCACCCACGGGTGATGAGAGAACCACTCAACGTGAGTAAAAGGAACATCATCCAACAATCACGAAGGGTCAAGAATCGTGCTGCTCCCTCCAGACACTGGGACACTGGGTAGAATGCTTAGAAGGGTCTTGCATCAGTAGTGGGGAGCTGTTACTAATAGCCCTAGACGAAATGTCACTCTGGCCCAGCCTAACAAGTCTTCAAGGCAAGACCTGACCATATCAAACTGTTTATAAGCAACTTCACTGCACCCCAAACAAAGTTCCTCACTTACAGGAACACAAAAACATCAGCACTGAACAATGTAAGATTCACAGTAGCTAGTATCCAAAGTTGCCATGCATGCAAATGGGCACAAAAATGCAGTAAGTCAATCAATTGAAACTCTTCCAGAATAAACACAGATGTTAGAATTAGCAGACAAAAAACATTAAAAGTGTTATTAAAACTGTATTCCATATTTTCAAAAAGGTGGATATCAAATTAAAGATGCTAATTAGACAAATGGACGATATAAAACAGGCCTAAACAGAACTTCAAGGGATAAAAATTGCAGTGCCTGAGAAAAAAATACAATAGGTGAGATTAAAGGCAGATTAACACTCAGAGGAAAAAAATTAGTAAACATGAAGACATAGCAATACAAACTATCTGAAATGAAACACACAGAAGGGAAAAAAGCAAATGAAAAATAAGGAAACATCCTTGAGTTATGGGGCAACTTTACAAGAGCTATTGTACATGAAATTGGAGTCCTTGGAAAGGGAGGCACAGACCGAAGAAAAAATACTCAAAAGAGTAATGGCAAAAAGTTTCCACATGAGATGACAATTACAATTTCCCAGGTCAAAAAAAATCAATGAACCCAAAGGATAAGAAACATAAATAAAATTACTCAAAGGCACATCACAATAACATTGTTCTAATCTAATCTAATAAAAGCATAATATTGAAATTGACCATTTCTTCAGGATGCCTAAGCCACGCCCACCAGCCAATCAGAGCAACTGCATGCAAATTAACCCAGCCAAGATGGAGGCCGGCAGTCACGGAGCTGCTAGAGTAAACAGGCAGCTTCCATTGCAGCAGGAGTAAAACTGTTTGCCGGCTGGGCTTTTCCTGGCTCCAGGCAACACATATTTGCAACATTGACTCAATTATAGAAACCTCAGAGCAATGGAGGAAACTGCCTGCCTAGGGTCTACTAAGGCAACATTCTTTCAATTTTAGAAGCCACGAGCTGAAGCCAACAGTGAAGCCAACAGGAGGCTTCGTTACCTGCCTAGGCCTTGGCTTAAAGGAACAGTGTATCAATTATAGAAGATTAAAAAAAACCAGAAACCTGCTTCCGGCTAGCCTTGCTGGGACATTGGGTCAATGGGAGCTGTGGGCAGCCTGAAATCCTGGAAACAGCCCTCAGCCCGTCACCCAGGCTGGCCACACCCAATGGGGTGAGGGACCCCACTGGGGGGCTTGGCCAGCCTGCAAACAGCCATTAGCCCCTCACCCAAGCTGGCCAGGAACCCCAGTAGGGGCCCAAAACCTGAAGGGGCTTTGGGCAGCCTGAACACGGCCCTCAGCCCGTCACCCAGGCTGGCCACATTCCAATGGGGTGAGGGTCCATACTGGGGGGCTTGGCTAGCCTGCAAACAGCCATCAGCCCCTCACCCAGGCTGACCAGGCACGCCAGCAGGTGGACATCCCCAGAGGGGTCCCAGACTACGAGAGGGCACAGGTCGGGCTGAGGGACCTCCCGAGTGCACAAATTTTTGTGCACCGGGCCCCTAGTCAATGATAAAAAGGAGATCTGAAAAGAAGATAAAGACACAATAAAAGATAAAGATGACAGATGATTACTTGTCAGGAATAATGCAAGCGAAAGACAACAGAATGACACCTTTAAACATCAGTTTGTTTTGAAAATGCATTTTGTAAACATAAAAAAACAAAAACAAAAAATGAGTCAATGCATGCTTATCCTCTCCCCAAATGGCTTGGACAGATTGAAAGCTTGTAACATAAGCTAAAGATTTCATGTGATTTTTAATATTTCAGACTACAGAAAAGACTTTAATAAGAAATCAAGTCAAAGGGAAAAGTATACCTAATTTTGTCTTAAAAATCTTTACATTTTCAAGTTCTTGTTCCAGCTCCATTCCATTGTAGTCCACTGATGAAGATAGTCCTGTGGAAAGCAAACATAATTTAGAAGTAAAACAACAGAACCCCTAGGGGTACAGAACAGGTGGTCCTCACATCCCATTAAAATATAAACAGAACACATTGCAAATGCTGATTACAGAGAATGAAAACATGCTGCTGTGATTCACAGAAAAGTACATCCATTTTTTAACTACTTAAAACCTCCAAATTCTTACTGATGAAACGAAACTACATGTTTCCTAGAAAATGTATTACTTTGGTAAAATTCTTAATGGATCTATTATTAATTTTTATTAATTATAAAAGTACCATGTGCTTTTTATAAAGTCAAAGAAAGTCAAGATCTCTTCTCCATCCCAACTTCCTACAGTGACAACAGTTGACTGTGTGGTTGACACGTTCACACCTTTCTATATATTCGGGTGCGTATTCACACATTCACATATATATCTTGCATGGGGTTTAGAAGAATGGGTTGAATCAGATGCATTATTTTTCCACTTGCTTTCCTAGTCAACGATGCATCCACACTGACAGTGACAAGTCCTTAACAGCTGAATACGTAATATTCCAGAGTGTGGACACCCTTCAGCTTTATTCAAGACTAGAGGCCTGGTGTACGACATTCAGGCACTGGGGTTGGGGGTCCCTCAGCCCGGCCCGTGCCCACCAGGACCCAGAGGGGATGTCCACCTGCTGGCTTATAAGCCAACAGGCAGATATCCCCCCAGGGGTCCTTAGCACTACTGCGGAAGCAGGAGAAGCTCCCACCACCACCACTGCACTTACCAGCCGTGAGCCCGGCTTCTGGCTGAGTGACACTCCCCCTGTGGGAGTGCACTGACCACCAGGGGGCAGCTCCTTCATTGAATGTTTGTCCCCTGGTGGTCAGTGCACATCATAGCGGTCAGTTGTTCCACCATTCTGTCGATTTGCATATTACCCTTATATTATACTAGGGCCCGGTGCACAAAAATTTGTGCACTCGGGGTGGAGGGAGTCCCTCAGTCCGGCCTGCGCCCTCTCACAGTCTGGGACCCCTCAGTGGATGTCCTATGATGGCCCCAGTCTGCCAGGCGCCTTTTGTGTGTGTGTGTGTGTGGCCACTGGGGACCTGCCCCCAGCTGCATCTGAGGCTCGGAGCAGTCCTCCTGTGTGTGTCTACCTGCTGGGGACCTGCCACCAGGCACACTGTTGAGGCTTGGAGCAGGCACCCCCTCTATGTTGATCTCTCAGACTCTTGCCCTCCCCTGCATGTTGTTCTCTTTTTTGAGCTGTGGCCAGGGCTGGGTGCTGCCTGCCTCCCAAGCTTGCCTACTGCCCATCTTCCTCCAGCCACCAGAAAGCAGGGAAAACCCCGCCTCGTGGTCAGGCCAGCCTTTTCCTGCTCCCTGA
>PVJC01027549.1:0-23200 GCA_004026665.1 Murina feae
CAAGACATAAAGCTGTCCACATCCCTGAGACCTCCCACTAGTCTAAATCTCTTAACAACTTAAACCTGGGTTTCTTCCCAGGCTCTAGTACCCATGCATCAAAAAGTCCTACATCCCATAGATTTTATCCACCCAATGGGGAAAATAAAGCACCTAGTCAGAAGGCACTAAAAGAAAACATACAGCCTGAAGAAGTATTAACAAGTAAAGACCTTTATATAATCACAGAGCCATTAAGCATCAGACAAAAGAAGTAGATTTTACGTTTTGCCGTTGAACACGGCTGACAGCAATTCTTTGACTCTTCAGCTTCTGTATGGTAATTTTAGACTGCGAATATTAACATTCTCTCACTGATTGTTCTTAATTAAACTTGCTCCTGAGCCGCTGTTAAATGCCAAAAATCTGTATCCTCAGAATATTCTTCTGGAAGGCTTTGGATTGTAGGAAGGAGCCTGATAAGATTGTTCACTCCCACCCCTGCAGGTAGCCACTCCTGTGCATTAAAACCTACCAACGTAGGTTGGCATCCTGCCAATTTGTGTGCCAATTGGGAAAGGTCATTGGACAAGAACATTGGAAGCAAATGCATGTGGGATCATCTCTTGGTTAAAATGTGTGACTGTTGTGTATTTCCTCATCTTGAAGCAGTCAGGGAGGGTTCGGCATCTCCCCCGCCATCCCCAGCGGCTCCCAGCTGCTATAGGAGCGAGTCTTGATGTCATGACCCAATCAGCACGTAGCATTCCTCGACACTGTGATTAGTTCAGGAATGGGCTCAGTATCTCACTTGATCCAAATCGAGAGAGGTTTAGGGCTTCTTTTCTTTATGTAGTTGGAAAAGAAAGGACACTGTTCTTTTTGACAATGTGTTGGACGGATGTGTAAGGCCCGGAACTGCTGCAGCCGTTTGGTGACAGTAAGGGATGCTGGCTTGAGTGAACAGAGCTAAGAGAATTGTAGAGAAACCAGGCTGAAGTGCTGGCCAAAGCCTGCTGACCTATGGCTAGACTTTTCATTTCAAAGCAAATAAGTTCCCATTCTGGTTCTGTCCACTTTGAGGTGGCTTTCTGTTCACTTGGAAACAAAAGCATCTCAACTGGTGTGATAATTAGACGATCATATTTTTTAATCCCTGACAGAAGTCTTACAGGGTTGGTTACATTTATAGAGCCAGACAGTCCCACTGCCAAGCAAGAAAAGTAAGTTCAGTCTCTCCTTCTACAAAGGACCTCAAAGATCTAATCCACCCAGCCTCATCCATACATTTAATAGAGGAAATAGAGGAGAAAGAAAAGGGCAGATCTGGGGGTTTGAATGGCATAGAAAATAATGAAACCCGGCTCACTCTTCATACTTTATTAATTCTCATTTCCCTGAACTGGTGCATTTCCTTCTCCAAGGGCTGTTGACAGGTTTACCACCTCCTCTTACGTCTTTATTGACATTAAAGGCGTTTTTTGTTAGACTGAGCTCTTGTTTCCTAGAAATCTTCAGATTTGAGAAAAACAAGTCACAGGTGATAATGGCTATATAGGTCTCATGTCAGCCACTGCTTCTACACATAATAAATAATTTTAGACAAACTACTGATATTGTTCTCTGAGTTTCTAAGCCTTTGACACAATTCAACCCTAATTCTCACCACTCTTGTGTATATATAATCACTGCCTCAGTTTACTGTTTATTCAATCCTTAAAAGATAGAAATAATTTAATATACTACCTTAAAATATAACCAATTACTTTAAAAAGCCATAAAGGAATAAATCATATAATTCATGTACAGCACTTAGAAAAACCTTAATAATAGTAACTTGAAAACTATTGGGCATCATTATAATTTATTATTGCTGGGATTAAAATAAATACATCTAATATTATAATTGAAAAATTCCCTGCAGAATGTTCAGTTTAGAAAATTACTATAAGCCTAATTATTCTTTTTTCCCCTTCAGAATAATTTTATTTCTAGTTCTTTTTTTTCCCTTTTTTTTATTATTACATAAAGTTTTACAAAGATTAGTACATATATCTCTTTTTCCCCCTGCCCTTCCCCCAGCCTCCCCTACCCCCCAGTGTTTTGTGTCCATTAGTTATGCTTAAATGCATGCACCAAAGTCCCTTAAGCCTAATTATTCTTTAAAAAATAATTTCATATACATATTGCATTCAGATATTTCCAATATGATTCAAAATAAGTTCTAAACATCTTTGTCAACATCCCCCAAAAGAGTTTAAGTAGAGCAAATATAATAATTTAAAGCCATTAAAGTTTTATGCATTTTAGTCTCTGCATGAAAAAAATTCACTGCTTATACTTCCACATTTTCCCACCTCTGTGGAGTTATAACTGACATATAACATTGTTTAAGACATACAGTGTTGTGATTTGATGCAGGTATATATTATTAATGTTTACCACAATAAAGTGAGTTAGCACATCTTTTACCTCAGATAATTACCATTTTGTTGTTGTTATGGTAAGAACATTAAAACTCTACTCTTATAGCAACTTCCAAGTTCACAAGGCAGTATTGTTAACCACAACACCATGCTGTGCATTAGATTCCCAGTACTCATCTTAAAACTGAAAGTTTGGACACTTTGACCAACATCTCCCTCTTCTCCCCACCACATCTCCCTCTTCTCCCCAGCCCTCAGCCCCTGGTAACCACTATTTTACTCTTTCGAGAAGTTTGGATTTTTAAGATTCCACAAAAAAGTGAGACAATAATGGTATTTGTCCTTCCTTGTCTGCTTCTTGCCCTCAAGGTTCATCTATGTTGTCAGCAATAGCAGGATTTCCATTTTACGGCTGAATAATATTCCATGTGTGTGCATATGTATGTATGTATGTGGTTATATGTGTATGTATATATACTGTATGTATATTTATCCACATAAACACACCACGTTTTCTTGATTTGTTCATCCGTCCATGGACACCTAGGTTGCTTCCATGTCTTGGCTGTGTGACTAGTGCTGCAGTGTACATAGGAGCCTGCACTCCCAGTTTTGCCTTCTCTGTTAATTGTACAGACACTAAGCAGCAAGACTTAGCAACCTCCAGAGATGTAAAGAACATGCACAATATGAGTATGCTTACAAAAAAAAATTCTCTCCAAACCAAACTAAAACCATCAAAAAAATAAAATCTCCAAAGCAAGGAACATATATATGACTAAACAGATGCTGGCTTATCTTCCCAGTTTCATTGATCATGCTCCCCTCCCTCCAGTTCTATTCTCACAGTCACTTCAATCAACTCTGTTTGCAAAATTCATCCGCATTGGTGTATATAATCATAATTCATGTATTTTAACAGCTGTTAAGTCTACTTTTATAGCTCTACAAAAAGAACTCCACTTTTTGGAGAGATATAATTTATCATTTTTACTGTTGATGGGATTTTGGCTTGTTTCTAGTTTTGTGATTATGGAATAAAACTATGGTGAATATTCTTGTATGGCTCTCCTGGTGCATGTGTGCATGGAAGTTTTCAAGAGTTTGATTGTTGGGACATGAGTGTAGAAGGTTTATCTTTTACCAGTTAATACACAACTATTTTCTTCCAAAGTACTACACTACTTTATATTCTGTTGAGCAAAGATCTGAGTTTCAATAGCCATTTCTTGATATTATCAAAATTTAATTGAAAAAACTGATAATTGTGAAATGGTTTTAATGCTAGTTGTCACTATTTTAATTTGGATTTCCACAAATTATACTGAGCATACATTCATATTTTTGGTTGTTTCTTATTTATTGCATTCATACCTTTTTGCCCATTTTTCATAAGTAATACATCTTTTTCATATTGAGACTAATCTTCTGATTGATACTTAAATGTCTTCTCTTCACTTGTGGCTTAACTTTTGATTTTCATTATGGTATATTTTGATGAAAAGGAGTTCCTAATTTTAATATAATTGAATTAATCAATCTTTATGATTTTTGTATCTTGTTTAATAAATCCTTTTTTTAACCCTTACTTCATGAAGATATTTTGTCTCCAGGATCTTTTAAGGTTTTTCTTTTCACAGTTAAGTTCTTATTCCAACTTGACTTGACCTAGCTTGACATGACTTGATTTGATGTGTTTGTGAGAGAGAAAAACCCAGGTTAATTTTCTCCCCACATGGATAACCAGTTGTCCCAGTTACATTTATTAAGAGTCCATCCTTTCCCCACTGATCTGCAATACTACCTCTGTCACTGATCGTTTCTCTATAAGTAAAGACCTGTTTCTAATCTACTTGTCCATTCTCATGTCAGTTCCATACTGTCTTAATTACCATAGCTTTATAATAAATCTTGATATTCATTGGGTCAATTTCTGGGGTCTCTGTTCTTCATGGAAGCACTTTCTTGGAGAGTGCTCTCTCACACACAAAACATTATAATAATTAATAAGAAAATGAAGGAAGCTGAGGATAGAGGAAGGCTTGGACGGCAGTTAAAACAGGTTTCATGAAGAAGTGTGAAGATGGATTAGCACTGCAGGAACATCTCAAATTCAGACCAGGGGGCAAGCCTTCGTGCCACAGCATAAACCCAGGTTTGCATGTAGGTTGCCCTTGGGCAGTGAATCTTAATCTTGGGTAAAGCACTTTCCTTCAGCTGAAGACCATTTTTTAATATGGACTCAGCTCTGAGCCATCAGCAGGGTACACTCTGCGGCTGGGAGAATGAAACTTGTAGATTTTTGGACCACAGAGGTAGTTTAAATTTCATTTCAAGCTCTGCTAGATGACTTGTGGTTTTAATCTCTCCGTGGTGACTATATTTTCCTTCCTATCCAGGGCCAAATCCAAAACACGTTTTCTCCTACTCTCTCCTTTCATAAGACTTTTTTTCTGGTTATGTTTTCACTGGGGTTATTATTGTTAAGGCTTTCAATGAGGGTCTCTGACCTGAATCCCCACCTTGATCAAACTTAGGAACTAGCATGATGCCCCTCATTCAGGATAGCCACTGGCCTCAGTGTTAGCTTATCTCAGCATTTTTGGTTTCTTGTGTTTAACCTGACTTACTCTGTTGCCACCCTACCCCTGTATATTAAAACATGCATCACATACATACATAATTCAGGATTGCTAAGTGATTTGCACTAGAAGGTGATTTCAGTATATTTATCAACCCAAATTATGCTGGCAGATAGATTCCCAGTTGAATTTTATGCACATTCAGATTTCAAAACTAAATTAATACGTGCTGATGGCTGTCAGTCCCGGAGGCCCAAATCTTCTTAGTTTCAATTATAAAGTCCTTCCATGTGGTCTTCTGTGATCATCACATCTAAACCTTTTTTATACATATATTCTACATAATTTATAAAACATTTATCACATACCACCTTTATTATAATCCTATATAATAAAAAGCTAATATGCAAATAGACCAAACAGCGGAACAACCGGAACAACTGAACAACCAAGCAACTGGTCACTATGACGTGCACTGATCACCAGGGGGCATGTGTGGAGCATTGCAGGCATCAGCCATGGTGGGATTGTGGAGCTGGTGAGCAGGGGTGCCAGACCAAGGTGGGGGCCAGTTGCTCTCATCAGGGCAAACCTCTGGTGGTTACTGAAAATTCTTTGCTCCTGCGTGACATGGTCCTGCCCTGAGCTCCACCTGCTGCTTGTGCTGGCCCCGCTCACACCCACAGCTGGTGCCAGAGCCACTGCTTGCACCCACTGCTGATGCCCAGCACCAGTCCTGATCGCTCGGCACCATCAGTGGGTGCAAGCAGCAGTTGCCAGCCCTTATCACCCCTGAGGGCTTCTCTACCTCCCCCTGCTCCTGAGGGGTGATCAGGGCAACAGCCACCCCTTGCACCTGCTAATGGCGCTGGCCCCGCTCGCACCCCTGCTGGTGCTAGCCCCAATTTCTCCACATCGTCAGCCGGTCCAAGCGGGGCCAGCACCATCAGTATGTGGGAGCGGTGGCAGGAGCGGGGCTGCCAGCAGATAGGCCGGGGGTGGGGGGTCATGGTGGGAGGAGCTGGGCGGGGGCATGGAGGATGGGCCAAGACCCACCCCTGTGCCTACCACAGTCTCAAAGCCCAGTTTCTTTCAAGGTGCACAAATTTGTGCGCTGGGCCCCTAGTAATAATATAAGGTTTTATCTATGTTTCATGTACCGAACTAAATTATACATCTTTGAAAGGTGGTCCCTTATGCTTTGTAACTCCTTTCCTTTTTCTTCCCCACTAGCAACCTGCTATATAGGTATCTTTCAAATGAATGGTTTATTCTCCATTTCTTGGGTTGAGTCCTATTCTTAAATACTATAAGAAAGGACTAAATTGAAGTATCATATAATGATTTCACACAATATATTTCAAGTCCTTGAGACATAGTGAAGAAATTTATCTTACTGTAAGAAATTAATTTAAAGGGGATGTTACATTTTATTGCTTTTTCCTTCCTGGCCTATGCTAATGGGAGAAGAGGAAATTCTCAAACCTTACAATAGAAGTCAACTTCAGAAATTTAAAGATAGTTGTTTGGTTGGTGGTTGCAGTTTACATGAAAATAACAACAATAAAAAAAACACACACACGAAAAAAAACAATTTCAATTCAACTCAGCAAAAATCTATTGATCATCCATTACATGTGAGATTCCATGGTAGGTGTTCAACCTCTTGAGAAAATACCTCTTAAGTACTTCAGTAAGGCTTAGGAGGACTGTTTTTCTTTTCTCTGCTGTTAAAATAGTTGCAGCAATCAAAGTGGGGTGGGCAGGGAGAGAAGAAAGTTATCCCTCCTGCCTAACTTTAACCCCAGAGTGAAGTCTGAATTTTCATGTCCTAAGCAAACTGCCATAGGGAGCTTCATGTTCTGAGTTCTTTATGTTGCGACTATAAACCATAACCAAAGAGGGGGAAATCCATTTATCTCTGGAGTGTGCTCTGCCAAGTGGTCTCTTATTTATTGCTTTTCCAGGGAATTTTTCGTGTACATCAAAACACAATCTTTCAACAAAGGAAATGCACCTCTGAGACTCAAGCACTTTATAATAGAGAATCGACATGAGAACATTAATTTTTTCTAGACTACCTGTTTCTTGGTGCTTGGGCGAGAGATTTTTATTTTTTAAGTGAAATCCTATTATTAACTCTTCCATGGGTTAATACAAGGCTTTCAGAAAATTCAACAAATATTTTAAAAGGGTCCATTTTTCTTGAGAATATGAGATGCATTTAGCTACTGAGCAGCCTAAATCTTCCTTCTGAGAGCACACACAGTTTTTCTAAGCGCTATCAAAATTAGAGGGGTGTTTTAGAGAAAGGTATTCAAGGAAAGAAAGACCAGTGTATATTTTCCCACCTGTGAAGACTTTAATTTAACAGTAAATTTATTTATTGCTTTTCCTTATCTCATTCAGTAAAAATAGACAAAACAAAATTACTGTTATTATGCAGGGCGATTTTGGTTACATGTAGAAGACAACCTGACTCAAACTGATCTACACAATAATGAAATTTTCATATTAAATAACTAAGTCCAGAGGCAGGAAGGAGAGGCTTAAAGGTTGGTTAATTCAACAAAACCACTGAAAACATAATTTTTTTCTTGGTTTATTCAGCAGTTATAAAATCTGCCTTACCCTACAGCTCACTCCTTTCATGATTAATGGCTGCCCCAGGTGAGGGTTATACATACAGGGTTACATATTTCCTTATTCATGTTCAACAAGAGCATGAATCTTTTCACCCCCAGCCATGGAATAATAATTTTTTTTCTTAAATCTGATTGGGCCAATTTATAACATATGTTCATCTCCATATTAACACAATTTACTGGAAATATATAAGCTCTGATTGACTAATCAAGATGTATTCTTAACTAGAGGCCCCTCGGGCCTGGCCTGCATCCCCTCACAATCCAACCTCAGGGGATGTTGGGGAGCCAGTTTTGGCCTGATCCCTGCAGGCCAGGCTAAGGGACCCCACTGGCGCATGAATTCGTGCACTGGGCCTCTAGTATGCATATAAGACCTTTGGGTAATCTCTTCCCACTCTCCCCCTACCCCCCCTTCCGTTTGAGATTTATCAGTTTGTTCCATGTTTCCATGCTTGTGATTTCTGCTCCCGTATTGAGCGTTTGCCCCCTGGTGGTCAGTGTGTGTCATAGCTACCAGCTGTTTGGCCAGTGGCTTAGGCTTTTATATATATAGATGTGGGGATGAAGGGACTGAGCAAATCAGTCTTGTTAGGGCTTATGAAGGGGAAATGGATTTGGAGCTGCAGCCAAAAGCAGCCACTACAGCCATCTATTCTGATTCCTGGTGAAGGCCAAGAAATGTAGAAAGCCCTTTCTATATCCAATTAAATTGTGTCTTTAGTCGTATTGAAAAACTGAGCATGTGCAGCTTGTACCCACAGCAAGAACAACTATGCAAGACTTTCTTTGAAATTATTTTCCCATTTTATTTTATTTATTTATATTTTTATTGATTTCAAAGAGGAAGGGAGATGGAGATAGAAACATCAATGATGAGAGAGATTCATTGATCAGCTGCCTCCCACATGCCCCCCACATGCCTCCCACATGTCCCCCACAAGCAACCCAGGCATATGCCCTTGATAGGAATCAAACCTGGGACCGTTCAGTCTGCAGGCTAGACATTCTATTCACTGAGTTAGGGCTTTCCCATTTTATCTTATATAAAGTGTCCTTTATCCTCAATTGCTACTGTGGGAAATAATGAGACTGTCTAATACGATGCCAAAGTGCTGCCTGAGAAGAGAAGAAATAATAAGTGCCAAATTAGGAAGCTGATCAATAATGAGATTTAAATACCTATTAAAGGTCAAGAAACAAAAACACCAGCAGCAACAAAGAAGGTGAAATATATCCCTAACAAAATCATGTTTTATTGCTTCTGATGTTCACAGTGAAATTCACTTGGAGAAGCATCTGCTTTTAGCGCTTTAAGTTCTAAGGGATGAGACCGTTTCCTGTAGAAGTAATAATGGTAGCTGCTGTGCCTTGAGAGACTATTAGGTGGGCATTTCCCAGACTCTATCATTGAGAATATGATGGTAAACTCACCACAGGCAGGAACTGCTATATCCCTACCACCTACCACCATGCCTGGAACTTAACGTGACCTTAATACTAGTAAATGTGGCCGAATGGAATAATTTTCACCAAAACCTTAAGCAACGATGTATTGTGTCCTCCCCCCCCCCCATTGTAAGGATTATGAATCATTGGCTCTAAATGGTTCAGCAATTTGGCTCAGGGCACACAGCAAGTGGTGGAACTGATATTAGAATCCAGCCTTGCTCTATTTCTTCCCTAAGTGAAGAAAAAAATGGATCAGGGAAGATAAATACAGTTATTCAAAGATATGAATGAAAAACTGAAGTATCTAAAGTTTGAGTGGTCTTAGTAACAGTGCATTTATTAAGTTTGAAAAGGCATGCATGAGATGATAGATGTTGATGCTAAAAAAAAACATGAGAAAGACTGGGGACTCTTTCCAAACCAAATGCCTGCATTCATGCTTAAGAATTTTGCTGTTATAATAACTTGGCTATTGCCTGTGTCTATGGCCACTGCTCCTGATAATGCAAAGCCACTGATTTTTTCTTTATGTCTCAAGTGCAAGTCCCAAAGGCAGGATCTGACTACATCAGCTGTCAGTCATCATCCAGTGGAATGAACCCAACTGGGAAGGATTCAGTTGTCATCCTACCTTATGGTCCATTGACTGCCTTTAAGTCAGATGCCTAAGGGTCCTAAGAGTGTGTGTATGTGTCAGTGCAGAGGAAAAGTCTAGAGGGAATCACAAGGAACTATTAACAAGGCTCTGAGGGGAGGACGGAAGGTCAAAGTAGGAAGAGAACTGGGAGGGGAACTTTATTATTTCATATCCTCTGTAATGTTTTGATTTTTACAAACATGGGTTCATAAACTAGAGCAATTTAGAGTTTAATCATGGGATCAATTGTGAAAGGTGTTGCCAGGAGCCAGAAAAAAAACTCTGGAACTTCACATCCATGTCTTTCAAAAGGAGTCTGAGGAGGACTCCCTAGATGCCCAGAAAACAGAGCTGCACTTCCATAGTGTCCCAGTAAACATGGTAGCCATCAAACTCAAACAGCAGAACATGCAAAGGCGAGTGGGGCTCATCCCTATGACCAGGACACTGAGGCTCAAACAGACTGCAACACGTTAGAGATGGTGTTCTCTTGCCAAATTCTTTTCTCCGGATGCATACATTCTTATTACGCACGTTTTAAATCGACTTCATTTACTTATGATTATCTCAGCCGTGTGGTTGCTGCTGTACATAACAATAACCTAACACAAAACGAAACTTGATGTTAGCATTGCTGTATAGCAATACAATCTCATTTGTCCTATAAGGCAAGGGGACAAAATATAAGTATATAATGAATAAATACATATACATAATTACCTGGAGGTTACTTATACTGCCTCTATACTACATCCTTAAACTGTAATTAAAAAACAGCTGTTCTGTTTTTCCTCTTGACAACTTCATATAAGCTGAGTTAGAAATATCTAGTTTATAAACAGATGTACAAGTGAGCAGCTGGTCTCTAACCTCAATCACATTCAGACCTTTGGTTTCCTCATCTTAATCCCAAAGGGTAGCTAGGGGGCTTTAAATTGATGTTGCCACCTAGCGGTCAAAACTGATAAATTAGAAAGCCTCTCAGTTCACCTTTGATACTCACTCCCAGCTGGTTTTTCTAAGTTCCAGTTGTCATTTCACTACCTGAAACCCATTTGTAGTACTGAATTATCATTCACTCTCAAAATGGCTAGCTATCAGATCTAGAGAGAGTAAGCTTTCCGGTTGTGAGACAAATGGGACAGTTGGGGGTCATTGGGTTTTACATGCTGAATAAAGAGCTTTCGTTGGTTTTTGGTTACTGGTTAGTCTGCCCCTATAATTTATTGGCTTGTAAAAAAAAATAAGACATTTTATGGATTTTCCTAAATAGCTTTCCTTATTCTCTGTTCTTTGATAAGTAGTCAAACGGTAATAAACACATTTCTCAAGTTGTACCTGAGGGTTCCTACAAGCTGAGATGAAGTGATTTTTTTTAATTGAATGATAAAGCTGGGTTTCAGCAATCACTTTCAGGGTTAAGTTTTTTCTTAATCTTTCCACGGTTGTAAAACGGCTACAGATTGCTTCCTTTGCGTTCTTGGGGAGCTGACAGGATCTGATGGAGGTGTTTCCAGCAGGATGTCAAGTGATCCATTCTTCAGAAATAACCCTATCACCCAGCAAAGGTGTCTTTCTCAGCCAAGAACCATATTGGGTCAGGTAGGAAAGGCCAGGATCTGATGAAGCCAGGGCAAGCAAAGGTCAACACATTGTGTACCAGAAAAGATGTAATTACATTTCAATTCTAAAGGTCAGCTTTGGAGTTGTATTACAGTGACTTGATGAATTTTTCTTAATCTCTACTTTCTTGTATTCTTTTCAAAAAAAGATACTAAAAGGTTGTTTTCTGTGACTTTAAGGAAACAAAAGCTACAAAGTCAGATTAGTGTAGTAGTGCCTAACCATAATAAATTATCACGAGCAAGCCGAGGACCTTTTAATTCATAGGCCTAACAGAGATATAACAGGATCATTTGAAATAACAAAGCTAGAATGATTAGAAATGAACACACAGCCCTAAAGAACCATCATTCAGCCCCAATGGGTTGGAGCGTTGTCTGTGCTCCAACGGTAGTGGGTTCTATTTCTGGTCAGGCCACATACCCAGGTTGCAGATTCATTCTCTGATTGAAGGTCATATGGGAGGCAAGCAATCGATGTTTCTCTCTCCCCCTTCCTCTCTCTCTCAAATCAATAAGCTAAGTTCTAATTAAAATGTTATTTTAAAAAAGAATCATCAGCAAATCTGGAAGGTCCCTAATACTCCCCCACCCCCACCCCTTAATCTTACCTCACCTTGGAAACCCGTTACTCATCTAAGCAAAACCACAGAAAGGATGCAAATTCCATCCTGATTCCAGCATACCTGTCAGGCTGAGGATGAAAAGCTGTGGGTGAGCTGCCAGAGTTTTTGTTTTGTGCGCTATATATATGGTCTTCATGATGTTCTACTTTCTCTTCAGTTATTATAAAATGCCATAGGGGGTTACGAAAAACCTTCCTTCCTGTGTATTTTATTTAGTTTTATCTACATTTCCTCTGGAAACCAAGAATTCTTAATAATCACCTTTGTGCCAAATCCATTAGTAAATATTTAATGCGTCTACTCTGTGCAAAACACGCTGACAGTTGTGATTTTAATACAACAGAGTTGCACTTCCCAACATATCCTCATCGTGACATATTCAAAATGATAATACCTGTCTGTCACCACCACAAACAACTCCCTGACAAATAGTTGACCGCTCCAGTCTTAGTCAAGTTATGGAAAGACTCTTAGAGAGTATCCAAACATAATTTCAACTGTGGTATAATCTTAATGGCTGTAAAAAATTGATTTAAAATTGTTTTCACTTTAACGGTCATCAGTGTCACATGGAATGCATGTAAACAATTTGGTGGCCCCCCAGCTGGGTCCCACAGGCCAGTGGGAAGCTCTGCCCTAGAGAGTTAAGATGCCCATAAAGATGGGATTATCTTCACTGTTCTCAGTGTGGGAGGAACCCAACCCAGGAATGGCCATAGTGTATGGATTCCATACCTCCTCTCGTCGAAAGTCACACGCCTTTTCCAGTCTTAAGTTTTATTTAAAAAGTTTTTTTTTTTCTATCCTTAGGATTTTTCTTTCTTGACGTCTGTTCTGGGTTATTCAGGAGAGTTCTTGTCCTTATTGCCACTCTGCCTGTGTTTTGGCCTTTCTCTGCTTAAGTGTGAGTTTGTAATCTTCAAACGCTGATGAAAAAAACAAGTGGTTTTAAGACAGAAAAAGACCAAGCAATCAGAGAGTAACAAGAACTGGATAAAAATACCTGTTGCTGAGCCCAAAGTTTTGCTGTTTTCCTTCTTAAAGGCAGAGGCAGTTTTGTTTTTGTTTTGTGTTTTTTTTTTAAGTAAAAAGAGATGGTTAAATCTTTATTTTTTAAAGGTAAATATCACCATTTCCCCCTTTCTTACAGTGATAAGGTGATAAGACTTATCCCCAATACAGAAGAGGAAGCATATGCATTGAAGAAAATATGCCACCGGCTTAAGGTAAGAGAGAGTCCACTCACTTATCATTGTGCTTGCAATGTATTTATAGGACTTTGCTGACTGGAGTTGAATATTTGGAACTAATTAACCATGGGAATAAAATTCTAGGAGAACTTGAAAGAGCTTTTAAAGGGTGGTTAAGGTTATTAAAATATTATTATATATCTGACCCATTGTCTATTTACTAGTTCATTTATTTATTTTCCATCTCCCTTAGCAGGATGTAAGCTTCATGAGAGAGCTTGTGTATGTGTCTTCATCACTATAATCTCAGTCAATCTCTGGAATATCCTAGAAACTCAGTAAATGTTTTGTTGTTTAATGCATGCATGAAGTTAGTTTATACTTTTCCAGAGCTTCACTTTTCCCTCTTGAAATCTTCCTGCTGATCATTAGAACTTCCGGCAGGCGTGAGATGAAGAAAATAAAAGCTAGAAATTGAAGTTAATTAATTTTGCTGTGTTTCAATGGATTTGATAAGGAAATTCTGTTGGCAAAAGTTGAAGGGCTCTGCTTAGTCAGTCTTTGATGGATTTTATGGATTTTAAAGTTAGCGAGTTTCCCTATTACTGCACGTAATTGAGTGTTAGCTTTAGCTAAAGACTTAGGATGAGAAGTGTGGTGATGGGCTCTTTTCCATGCCTACCTTCCAAGAAGAGAAATGAGCCCATAAAATGTGGTGGTTTGGGCTCATTTTCACGGACAGCAAAGCAGATTACAAAGGAAGCCTTATTAATATCTTCAATATGGAATAAAAAAACACGTATCCTCTATGACCAGAGTATAATCCTACCTGGAGAAGGTGTGAGGGGATGCGGAATAAAGGAGTGATATACTCAGGGGCTTCTGGAAACATTCGTAATTATCAAACTTTTGGTCTTCTATTTTTGGTTTGATTTTTTGTTTTTCTCTTTGACATCATCCCTTTACATATTGAATTTATTTGCAAATGAAGTTTTAAACTTCTATTTTATGGATTTTCTTTCTTCCTCTTCCTCTCCAGCCCCTATCCATGAAATGCCCAGTTTAAGGTTGATGTTTCATCATAAGGAGGGAGGTTGCAGGAGCTTATCCTCAAATTGTTATGGTTCTATCCAATTCCAGAGAGACTGCATTTGCTGGGCCTGTCCCAAACCACTGTAGCCTTTTCAGCAGCAATATCTGAATGCTATCGAAACAATCCACAGAGCCTCGAAAGTTATAAAGAAGCAAGGTCGGTTTCAAGTAGACGGTTCCTTCTCCGTTGCAGTTGTGTTTTGAATACAACACTGGAAAAATTAAATAGCCACTTTACACCTTGGGTCTGGTATTTTAGGGAACAAATATTGGAAAACATCATTAGGATTTCCCCCCAATTTACATGGTAGGCCTTACAAAGCTATGAAAATAAAATTGCATCGTTATATGTATAATTACTTACCATTATCAAAAACAATAACATTACATCAATGAGGACTGTAAGGGTTACTCACAAAGTCTTGTAAATCACAGTAAATGGAACTAAAAGATGTTGATTAAAGCTAGGACTGTGGACACTGATGATAAAGCGTTCATACTGGACCCCTTTTATGAGCACACTTAAAAACGTTCCTGCGTATTGTATTCATTTGGCTCTGAAGGAAAGGTAATAAACGGGTCGGGATGGGGGAGGAAATGGCTTGGTTGTGAAGGAACTTAGATGACACTGAAGGTAGGAAAGGGGGCTGGTGAGGAAGAGGGCAGCGGAGTGAAGGGAGAAAGGGAGTAGATGTTAGAATCTCAATGATATTCCAGGGATTCCACCCCATAGAGAGTTAACATCCGGAGTTAACACCCAGTCCCTCTTAGCCACTATGTGCCCTCACAGTGCCAACTGCTTCCTGTAGATTGCCTCCTTTTAACAAACTCTGTGATATGGGTACTGTTATTATTACTATTTTACACATGAAGAAACTGGGAAAGACAGAGGTTAAGTAACTTGCCCGGGTCACAGCATGGAATCAGAACACACATATCTAGACAGGGCCAAGACCTCTGGAACCCAGGTGAGGCCAACTCTTGCCTCTAGTCTCTTTGCTCTGACCATCTCCATAGCGGAAAAGTGAAAGACCAGTTTGCTGGGCAGTGGAGCCTAGACTCAGTGTGATCATTATCATGTGTTCATTTACTTCATTCCTGAGTCCTCTAACCACCCCCAGCTTCAGTGATTTGCAGGAAAACTCTCACAACTTAGCCTATAGTCCTACTTGCAGCTATGACTTATTATCACAAAGGGATATCAAGCAGAATCAGCAAAGAGAAGAGGCACAAGAGCTGAAGCCCAGGACAAACCAGGTTCAAGCTTCCAAGAAGTGTCTCTTAGCAGAGTCCCACGAGATGTGCTTAATGGCCCCAAGAATGAGTTGTGATAACACATGTGAAGTATTGTCTGCCAGGGAAGCTCATGACAGACCGAGGGCACAGGGTTTTTGTCACGTGGGCCCCTCTGCCTACCACATACCAGAATCCCAGACTCTCAGAGAGAAAGCAGGTGTTCAGCATGAACCATGTTGTTTGCACGCACAGTTCAGGCACTGTTAGTCAAGCTTCCCAGTTAGGGTGGTGGAAACCCTCCAAGATCTAGGTTCCCGGATGCCAGCTAAGAGCCCATCTTGCAAGCAGGCCTTTCTGAGGATAGCAGTGTTGTGCCTGTTCTGTCAACTCTTCTCTGCACATTTCTTCTGTTCCTTAAATAGTTTTCTTGAGTTGAAGTTGGAGGTGTTGTACTTAAATAAGTTTCTATATAAAAGCATCATGTTAACACCTGTGCACTGCCTCCCAGGAAAGGGAGGGGGATTTGTCAGGAAGCCTTTAGTTGCCTTATTTCCCTGAAGCACAGTGTGGTAGACAGAATTCTAATATGGCTCCAAGGTTTCTCCCCACTGGTCTGCACGCCCTGCATTATCCCTCCTCTGAGAGTGGGCAGGAACTGTGAGTAGGATAGTCATTCCATTGATATATTGTGTTATGTGGCAGAAGAGAGATTACCTGGGATAAGCCTGACCTGATAGGTAAGCCCTTTAAAAGCAGAGAAAGAAATCAGAGAAGTGCTCCTGCTGGTCTCAAAGAAGAATCAATCTGGTATGTTGTGAAATTTCCTTGAGAGCCACACCATCAGAAATGCCCATGGGCTCTAAAAGGTGCGAGTCACCCCAGCTGATAGACAGCAAGGAAATGGAGATGTCAGTCCTACAACCACAAGGAACTATGTTCTGTCTTCACCAGATGCCTCTGAGGTCCAGATTAAATCACAGCCCACCTGGCCCCTTGATTTTAGCCCATTGAGACCCTGAAGAAAAATTCCAGCCAGTTTTGCCTGCACTTCTCACCTACAGAACTGTAAGACGATAAATGGGTGTTGTTTTACGCTGCTGTGGGTAATTCTCTCAGCAGCAATAGAAAACTAATACACACAGAAAGGTAACAATCCTGCATCTTGGCCTTCGGTGGCTCTTACTTTAATAGCATACACGAGTGCTTTGAATTCTCTGATTTTCCTGGCTATCACCAAGGAGCTCTGGAAAAGTGAAAAGTGATTCGACTACATGCTTAGGCTGTAAATTCACTGCATCTTATCTGAAACATGAACAAGTGCAAAAAATATTATGTACAACATCAAACAGACTCTGAGAAGGTACAGTCAAAGCCTAGCTAAATTGATGTGGAAACTGTTACAAGCTGGTTACTTTCCTAATTAAATTGTATGGTTTTGCTGAAGAATTAAAACAAGAAAGTTAAACAGAAAACCATGCCCCAGAGAATGAGATTGAGAAAGCACCAATCAAGTAAATTGTTGATGAAGAGCATAGCCATGATTTAAATAAAGCTGTGATGGAAGGGGGCCAGTTTGCAGGTGAATGCAATTAGAGACCAAGCACCATGTTCTGCCCACATCCCTTCACAAATTCTCTTTGTGCTCTGAAGGATAGAAATGGCTTTACATGAGGTCACAGAACAAGTTCCTGCTATCGAATTGACATCCTCATTGAAAGAAAAATTTCCAGTTTTCTCATCAGAGGGCTATATGATTAAAAAAAACTGGACTGTATCCAAAAGTTTGTTACTTTTACAAATTAAATCATAGCCTCAAAATGTTAGCTGGCTGGTCAGGTATCACTGAGTGAAAGGTCGAGTCATACAAGCAAGGCTTCCTCCTTCTCCTTTGCTTGGCTGTGAAATTTGCTGCTGCCTTTCCCAGGTGTCACCTCCCTCCTCAGTGCCGTGCTGTAATTCCGCTCTTCTCTGATCCTTTTTGGTGGACTCCCAAGCTGGATTTACAGGAGCTTCACATACCTGTGGTCCCTAGGAGCAAACAAGCTCAAACATCCAACTGGACAATTTAATTGCCCAGGAAACTTATGAGGAAGAAGATAGTGATAGAACTCAAGCTGTGGCAGTTACTTGCCCTCATTTTTTTTAGAAACTGATTGAGCTATCATAGCATCTCCTTATCATGACTGTGGTAGTCAGATTTCTAAGTTGGCTGTCAAGATTCTTGGCCTTGGTATACGCACACCTTTTCTCAGGAATTTCATCACACATGAGTCTGCTATAAAAGGATCTTGCACATGTAAATAGGGTCCCAAGTCAGTTGACCTTGGAAGAGAAAGACTATCAGGTGGGTCTGACCTAATCATGTGGGCCCTTTAAAAACAGAGTGTTTTCTTCGCGGGGGTGGGGGTGGGGGTGAGGGGTGGGGGTGGGGGTCAGACAGATGGATGCCTGCTGGCCTGGAGGAAAGCAAACATCCATGCAGAGAATTTCCACGTAGCAAGAAATGGTAGGAGGCCTCTGGTTGCTGAGAGCTGTCCCCATTGGACTAGACGGAAAGCAGAGACCTCAGGCCTACAACTATAAGGAAATGAATTTTACCAGCACCCAGTGAGAATGTAAGTGATCCTGAGTACCAGATAAGTCCTTAACATGAGTGGACACTTGATTTTAGCCTGAGCAGAAAATCAAGCTACTTCTGACCTATAGGAATGGTGAAATAATAATGGAGCTGCTAAATTTATAGCAATTTAGCAATAAAAATTGAATACTATGGCCTTAAAAAAACCCACTGATTCAATGAGCTTTCTGAGGATACACAGAAATATTCTGAATAAAAGTAAGGAAAAGACCAAAGCTTTGATCTGTCAGTATATTTAGGGCAGGTTGAAGCATTTCCATCTTTTTGTTAAAGGCTTTGTAAAGTAATGAAGCAACATTACTTTTGATTTCACTGGCAATTTTGAAAGAGAGAAAAAGCTGCTTAAATCCAGGCAGACATCCAAATGCAATTATGGATTAAATTTCAGGAATGTAAATTTTAGACATGGCATGCAGTCTTCTCCTTCTGTATGGAGATTGGTAATTAGAAAGCTCAATAACAAAAACATATTAAGAGAAACAATACAATATGTGTGTGTGGTGATGGGGGGGGTACATTAGAAACATTTCTTCAAAAGTAAAAAAAAAATCCTCTGCAGTATTATTATTATAATCACCTCAGTGGTCTTTTATTTAACTTATTCAAGTAGGTTGACAACATGACCTTGGGCTAATACCATAGTATTTTAGTTTCCTTTCTGTTTGTAGTAAGACTGTTCAGGGTCTTTGTTGCTGTTGTTGTTGTTGTGTGTGTTTTTATTGCTGAGAGTATTACAAATGTCCCTCATTTTCCCCCTTTTGCCCCCCTCCACCCAACTTCTGCCCCTCCTCCCCGGGTCTTCACTACAAAACAGCCTGCTTTGAAACCAGTTTTTAAACTTTAGAATTAGTTGCTCTTATTGGCTGGTAGTAACAACCATCCTTAAGGTAGTATCTGTAACTGGACAGTTTGAAAGTCCAGGTCCATCAGAGTCCATCAGAGTCTTTCACGGAAGGTGATCTCAAGTGGGCCCATTCATGCAACTGAATTCATTCATTATTTACTCAGGGGTCACAGCGATCCAAGAGTAAGAGAGAACCAACTCACAGAGCTCCTGTTACTTTCTACCGGCCAAAGAATGTCACAGGCCCAGCCTGGACAAGGAGTGAAAAAACAGATCCCAGTTCTTTTCTTTTTTTTTAAATATATTTTATTGATTTTTTTACAGAGGGGAAGGGAGAGGGATAGAGAGCTAGAAACATCGATGAGAGAAACACCGATCAGCTGCCTCCTGGACACCTCCCTACTGGGGATATGCCCGCAACCAAGATACATGCCCTTGGCTGGAATCGAACCTGGGACCCTCGAATCCACAGGCCGATGCTCTATCCACTGAGCCAAACCTGTTAGGGCCAGATCCCAGTTCTTGATGAGATGATTGCAAGGTGTGAATACAGACTTGAGAAGAATTTTTCATTTTTATAACTCACCACACCTCCTATTCCCCACCTCATTCCAACCCCATCACATATTTGCTTATAGTTTGTTATCAAATCTAGCAGTGGGGATGTAACTTCTCCTCTACATTCTCATTGCTACTGGGTTAATCCTGGCCATGATAGTCTTTAGCGTGAATAGAACCAGTCTCCCACATTGCCTTTCAGTTGCCTCACCTATGACTCCTATTTGTTCTTCATTCTGGAGCTGAGGTGATCTTTCTGAAATGAAAGTGGGTTCTGCTTTAATGGCTGATATCAAGGCACAAGAATGGAAATGAGCATTAATGACCTAAAGGGATTGACTATCACCATCCAAATGTACTTATTAAATTTTAATGACACGAGGTCTTATAAGTTCAAATGTGAGAAGCATGGTGATTAAGACCAGCATGACCCCTGGCGTTTTACTTCCTGCATTCATATCTAGGTTCTTCCATGTCTGAGTCGTACAAGTATCTGTGAATCACCTAATTGCTCTAGGCTTCCTAATTACTCTACTTCCTAATCCGCAAAGTAGAGAAGTGTAATCTTCCCACATTTGTGCTAACCTGTAGCTTGGAACATATACACTGAATGGCCAGATTATTATGACCACCCCATCAGTATTTCATTGGACCACCTTTTGCCTTCAATACTGTGGCGATGGCAGTTCTTCTTGGCACTGACTCCATGAGATGTTGAAAGCTGATGTGAGGAATCTGACACCATGCCTGATGAATAGCACTATCCAGTTCTGTGAGATTTGATGGTTGTGGAACCACCTGCCTGATGGCTCTTTTAACTTTGTCCCACAAATTCTCAATTGGATTGAGATCTGGTGATTGTGGGGGCCACTAATCAAGGTAAAGTCTCCCTCATGTTCTTGAAAGCACTCATGCACAATACAAGCACCGTGGCATGGCGCATTGTCTTGTTGGAAGAAGCAATCTCCATTGGGATACACCATCAACATGATAGGATGAACTTGATCAGCAATAATACTTAGGTATGTTGTGCTATTCAGATGTTTATAATGATGTGGCCCTCTAGTAACTTCACTGGGAAATTATAGCTAATTTGCCTACAAACATCAGGTGGTCATAATAATCTGGCACTCAGTGTATATTTACAGCTATTTAATTACATGTTGTGTCTCTCTTACTAGTCTAAGAAACCCCTGAGAGCAAAGACTGCTTACCATTCTTCTTTGGGTAGGATCTATACCTGATTCATGTTTGTTTCCCTGGTGCTTAGCTGTAGTAGGTATCCAGCAAATCTTGAATGAATGAGCAAGTGTAATTCATTTATATAGCTACTTGCCTATGATTAAAATACATACAACTCTAACTTGGGTTCTAATAAAAAACATATATATGACAAATTGTCAACAAGATCAAAAAAGCAAAATCAATGTAGGAATTCGAATCATTGTAGAATGATGTGTTAAGGGAGTATCAAAAGTGTGGGGTGGGGAAAATCTTTCTCTTCAATTACTAAGGAAGTTTGTGAGGGAAGTAGCATTTGTGTAAGAATTTAATGATAGATATGTTTCTTGAGAAAACTGTCTCTAAGATCTGCAATTTTCTGTGAAAGCCTCACATAATTTTAAGCTTGTCCCTTCCAGTGTTGACTGTCTCAATGAATAAAATAATGCTAATTACCAGAATATTTTAATTTGAAAATAAGAGCTCAGGTGTTTTGCCCAAAGGTCCATTTGTTGTTCTGTATAATCATAAATGTCTGCATTTCTTTATGCCTTAGACATACTACTTGATTAACAAATCCATTTCTTGCTTATAACCTAAAAAGTGCTACTAGGGATGCCAATGTGACAATTCTCTGTGCCCTAAAAAATATTCAGGGCAGCTTTTGCATATTCATCAACCAAAACTACAAAGACTTTGCTTGATTAAAGAAGTTTCCTGTTTTCTACCATTTTGTTTGTCTAGCTGCATAAATATGGAGTGATTAAAATCCCCATGGTCCCACAGATGTGCTTCTGAGACCTCTTCCTGATCATTGCATTTGCTTTGAGGCTCTCTGATCATGAGTGTTCTACTCACATTTCAGTCACATTTTGAAAATGGACAGATCTGGGCTAAGAATCTACTCTAATAAAAGCATAATATTAAAATTGACCATTTCTTCGGGACGCCTAAGCTATGCCCACCAGCCAATCAGAGCAACTGTATGCAAATTAGCCCAGCCAAGATGGCGGAGGCCACAGCCCCAGGAGAGGCCGGGCACTGCGGTCCAGCAGGGAAGACGGAAGATCTCTGCCCTGGGATCCAGGCATCAGCTGCGGGGCAGGAGGAGCGAGCTGGCCCGAGGCTGCTGCCTGGATCTCGGGGCAGATGGAAGGGCTTATGTAATTACCTACATATATCACATTACATTTCTATTGGTCACTGCTGCTCTAGAATAGCAATACTCATAACACATAATCATTTCCTTACATGCCTCTCTTATCCCTTAGGATGGCACAAAGTATGAGCTAATCAGGTATTTCCTAAAGAAAACTTATAGGTGTGTCAAAAATTGTATCTAAAAAAAATCAGCCTCTACTATACTCTCCTTCACTGGAGAATCACCATAGACCTTCATAATCTCTCAGAAAGACCTGGTTTTCTGTTTGGGCTGTGTCTGTTCAGTGGAACATTAGTGAAGTTTTCTGACAAGGATTCCAGAATAACATTCATCCCCAAGTCAGACCCTGTTCTCCAGGGAAACATTCTCAGGCAGTAGGTGGGTCTCGTTTGAAACATTCTGCTGATCCAACTTTGCCTACACAGATTCGAAGCTTAGCACAGCAGGAAACACAAGGATGGGTGTCATGAGCTGACTTACCTACTTCCTTTTCAATGGAAAAGAGTGCCAGCTCATACCATGAGGCACTTTATGTCCCAGGAAGTCCAGAAGCTGTATTTTAACCCCCACGCCCACCCCATTTCTTGATGCTTGAGTCATCTTTGATCGACTTGGATATTTGAGAAGATCCATGAAGCTACCACCTGCTTCCCAACAGTACGAAGGCATATGTTAGCCCAAAGCCAAGTTCCAACTGCCAGAACGTTCTGAGACAAATGCTTCATAATCAGAAAAGCCATTTTCTGTTTACACTGCATCTGGAGCATGCTGATGTCTGCATGGTGCAAATTGCCTCACTGTTGTAGGGGGGCTATATTTTAACCTTTCTTATCTAGGAAAGTTACCTCCTTAATTAATATATATTTATATAATGAAAAGAACTGATTGTAAAATCAGAAATCCATAAAAATAATCATTATGATCAGCTAAGCTCTTCCGTCTGCCCCGCGATCCAGGCGGCAGCCACAGGGCGGGAGAAGCGAGTCCACACTGAGGTCCAGGGGAGACAGAAGCTGTGCCACTGGCGATCCCCGAATGGAGGGGTGGATGGTCCAGAGGTGGAGGTGCTCCTGCTTCGCAGCTGCAGTGCTGGGGCTGCATGGGCAGCTGCCACCTGGCTGGGGCTGAGCCCTGAGCTGGGGGTTAATGCCCCCTCCCCATGAAAGCTTCAATGAGGGAAGGAGGGCTCCCTCTCTCACATACACATGCACACCCCCGCCTGGGCCCACTCTCTCGCCAGACTCCTGTGAGAGGCCCCGGTCTCCCTTCAGTGCTGGGGTGAACCTGTGG